>JAUTBQ010147348.1:0-14670 GCA_032361185.1 Lepetodrilus ovalis | reverse complement strand
ATAATGCGTGGCTATGACACACACACACACACACACACACACACACACACACACACATACACACACACACACACACACACACACACACAGACAGAGAGAGACACACAGACAGAGAGAGACACACACAGAAAGAGAAAGAGAATGCATTTGGTGACGACGTATAATCATTTATTTAATATAATGAGTCGTGGATATGACAGCTCAATACCGTAACCAGTCTAATCGGTTTCTTGTATTGCTGTTCCGTTGTTGTTGTTGTTGCAGTCTCTTCCTCCTCTGTTTCCTTCTCATCAAATTAGTTGTCTTTGATATGTAACGTTTCCTAATGGAATTGCAATCATTAGTAATACTATCATTATCATTTCCTCCTGAGGTGGTATGTTCTCCGTGTGTCTTAGCACTATCTTCACTTACAAGTTCACTGTCGCATGTCCTCGTAGTCGACTGCTTAATGAGATGTTCATATTTCTCTTTCGGTACTAAAACCAGTTCTTGAGCAGCCATTTCCTTCTTCTTCTTCTTCTTCTTCTTCTTCTTCTTCGTCTTCTTCTTCTAAATCTATATGACTACTATTGCTTTCGTTTTCTTCAGCAGCAGTGTCCGTATTTTCGTTCTCACTGTTTGTTGGTGTTACCTCGCCACCTCCGCCGTGTAGAATGAACGATTTAGTTGCGAGTAGTATGGCAGGTATAATGGCACGTACCTTCACTAGCAATAGCTTGCTCTTAGCGGGTCCGACTCGGATGTCCGCGATCTGTCTAATGGCCGACTTGTACTTTCTCAATTGCGTTTTAAGTGAATATGAAATGGTAATGTGACCTCTTAACACGTTCAGAATTATTTCACATAGTACATGCCTTTGTTGAACAGTCATTGTCAGCAATAAATACTTCGTTTGGTTGGTTGAATAGTTCTCCTCCAACAGTTTCAGAAAAGCTGCCTGGTTCACTATCCCGCGATTTCTCATGTTGGAGAGTAAATGATACTTGTTTCAACCGGGAACATGTTGGTTCTTAACTGATATAATTTATTTCCGCTGGGGCTTAAATCGATGAGTAAATAGCCAAATGGTTTTGCATTGGTAGCTTTCTCGTACGCATCGATGAAAAACTTTAACTTGCCGGGGTATATCTGACGCCCTATCATCGATGTCTGGATTGAATCTCGCCGATTTTGAAACAACACTATAAAATGTGCGTTTAAGGATATAGTTCTTGCATATTTTCCAAAGTTAGGGAGACATATACCTGTGACAACAGGACTACTGATATGAACCGATGATGCGATAAGCTTGTGAAAAGTTTGCACATAGTCTGATTTGAGGGCACCTCCTCCATTAGATAATCAATGATGAGCAATGAATGTACGTCACTTCCTGATGTCCATTGCATCAGCCTTTCTTCAGACGGTATACCACGGTGGAAATCTATAGACGATGTATGCATGGTGCCATTGATTTCCATTTCGTCGAATATGCTCTGCCATATAGAATATGCATACATGACTTTAGTAACGGGAACAGTAAATATTTCTGCACTGTTCTCGATGAGTCGTTTTGTAAAGACTGTTTTCCCTGACTGCGTGCATCCTGATATGAACATGGTTGTTGGACTGGGCAATTTCAGTAAGACACCGGCACACAATCAGAAAGGCACATGCGTGTAGTACGATTGATATTTCATGAATAACAACTTCAAATAACGCTACAAGCTTTTATTCCACATAAGTATACAATATACATATATAAATATATAATTATGACAACATGAAGCAGTTACTGGTCTGTACAACTTTAGATACATAATAGTTCTTATTATAATTCTTTTCTAATCTTAACTTGTTTACACAATAAGGGTACCGTTTGCAAATATATAGTTGAACGAATTCGTCATTGTTTGTGTAATCATCCGTAAACGTGTTTACAACATTATTAACGGAAGAACCACGACATAGCTGTAATAAACAATACAAGACATACTGCCCGCAGGCATTCGATTTTAATGACTGCACTCTCCGGTTATTGCTGGTAATGCATTGGCGTTTTTGAGCAGTAGAAGAAATAAGTGATGACATGTTCAGGTGAGTTTCCACTTCTGGTAAGTAATTCTGGGTAGAAAGAGACCCCAAACTATCAAAAATTACTACACATCGGTGAATATACGCAATGTATATACAAAACCAATGTCGCCCTGGTTCACTGGCTCGATCAGTGTTTACTATCATGGCATTCGGGTAAGATAATTTATTCCAGTCCGTCGATTTAATATACTCTAAGGCTTCGTCGTATGCAAAGACACCCACCATGATGTGCGACAAATTCTCGTCGCACGATACAACACATCGCATTTGTTCACTGTCCATGATTATTCAGACTATGATATTCCTGGTCTTGTCTATCTGAAAAAATCCTTGAAATTCGGCGTACACGATACAATTGACAGAATGTGGCAAAGGTGTGGCGAAATTCGCTTCCAGTCTGAGGTTGCCCTGCCTCTGCAGATGAATATATGTTCCATCCGCATCAGATTTGCTCAATATAGGCTCCAGTATGTATGCGTAGATAGCGTAGCCCGAATCTACATCTTCTCTCGTGATGTTGATACTTCCTTTCTCGATGCCTCTGTTTCTCTATCTCCCGCTGGCTCGTACCAGGTTCGTGTAAGCTTGAATCATGTTCTGACCATCAGTTTTACTGTACTTCAATTTCAATGACCCCGAATCACCGTACGACATACCATCACACAGCAGGCTAATGTGACTGATGTCGTAATTTGCGAAATTGAATGGATTCTCTTCGTAGCTTCCCGACACTGCCTTAGCCGAGACAAATGCAACGAGAACTTTGGTGGGGCGTATTCCTTGGAATATCTGATCCCATATCAAGGATATCTGTCCTGCTGGTAATGCCTGCATGCGGACTTCTGTACGCTTGAATGGGTATTTACACGTGGTAGTAGAAAGTGCCGCGTTATGAGCTAATATTATGCCCGGGTTCACGCACACCTTCATTATCTTCAAGACTACGTCCTCTAGAACAATGGTATACTCTTGGTTCTTCTTTGCTGACATCAAACAAAATTTAGCATTGTTCCTGTAGAGTTTCACTTGTACGTCGACCTGATTGATAATGTAACGGTGCATGTTATGAAAAAGGTCGTGAAATAGCGGACCTTCCATGTCGGCAGACATAGACCCTTGCATTAGTTTGTAGCGTTCGAATAAACCCATCTGCCCAGAGCCATCGGGATCGGTGGCATCCATTTTCTCCTGTATATCTTTGTAAAATAGCTGCGATGTAAGCTCACCTTCCATTTCCTCTTTGCTACAGTATAACAAAGTCTGGAAGATAGCTTTGTAGGCATAGTTTATGTTACTGGAAGTGATAAGCTTTGACTGTAATGACACGTCTACCTGAGACCACAGAGACTGCAGCAGCATATTCACAGGCGCACATTCCTCGTCGGGCGCCATATTGCTCCCATCTGCGTGTTGTATCTTACACTTGACATACAATGATGATCTTTTCAAGTCAATATATTCCAGTCCGCTTTGCCCGCTCACGTTGAATTCAATGGGTGTAGTAGCACCCCCGAGTTGAGATATAGGCCTGTATTCTTGTATATAGGTTATTTCCACTGCTGTCTGGTACGGCGCCATGTCGAAAAGGTTCAACTCTTTAGGTTGAGTCTCGGAGAAAAATCTGGTGTCTGACAAAAGTTTAGACATGGTTCCGTGTGTGTGTATGTGTGTGTGTGTGTGTGTGTGTGTGTGTGTGTGTGTGTGTGTGTGTGTGTGTGTGTGTGTGTGTGTGTGTGTGTGTTATCCTTATTCGAATATGTCACTCACTGATTTCCTTCTTCGTTTACCGACACCAGTTGTTGATGAAACTCTCTTTCGTTTCTTGTTCTTGTTCTTCTTATGTTTGCTACAACGTCTGGCTGATGTTGACTTCCTTGTTCCGCGCTTCAAACTGCCACCCCACTGTCTAGTCATCTTGTTTTTCTTGGTTTTTCTTGGTTTGCGATTTTCTTATTGTTCTCTTCTTGCCACCGCTAGTGGCTGATATACTTCGTTTTATTTTCATAACGGAATCCGGGTATCGCACAGCTTCGGCTTTTGCCTGACTGACTGCTTGTTCAACTGGTGTTACCAGTTTTATACTGCCTTGTGGTGTATGTCTATCATTTCCAGATGAGGTCCGCAATAGCACT
The DNA here is from genome assembly GCA_032361185.1 of Lepetodrilus ovalis. NCBI lineage: Eukaryota > Metazoa > Mollusca > Gastropoda > Lepetellida > Lepetodrilidae > Lepetodrilus > Lepetodrilus ovalis. Next base: position 10,459 of record JAUTBQ010147348.1, on the reverse strand, counting down.
TCGTCTATAGGAATCATGGCATACTTCGAGTTGGATGATTGTATTACGTCACCTTCCACAACAGTGTCGTCTTGGTGATAGGAGTTAATTTTCCCCGTTGCTACTCCTTTGTAGTAATCTATCCATTTCGATCTATCCGGGACGTAGATAAGATCGTCGCTTGACATAGTCTTGCTTTTTACATAAATGGATATCGTTTGAGCTGCAGTGTTAGTGACACCGGATCATGTAAAAATATGGCTAGTTTGTCTTCGTCGTCAGTTATATACACAGATATTTGATCAACCGTTGTATTTTCAAAACGGGTATTCATAAAATACGGGTCATTTATGACAGCTGTCCACGTGTTTAACTTGGTAGCTTTTATTCTACGAAGTAAGGGCTTCTGTTCGCCGTTTACTGTCATCATTTCAGCCAAGGAACAATACACATATAAGATATCATCGGTTACCTCTTTAGATTTCTTTCTACTCCCAGTTCTATTTGCAAAGAATTCTCGAAATGTAATATACCACGATCCATCCATTATTAATGGTTGCTCGAGATGGGATGTGAATTTGTATGACTTATTATCGGGATAATAATTAAGACTATGCTGGCTGTCACTGCTCATGATAATCCATTTATCACCGGTCATATTTGCTATTTGATCAATTCTAAATATCCACTAATTCCTTTTCTTCAATCCATGAATTAAACTTCTTCGGGTATCCTACCCACTTCACGTACAGCATCAGCTTCTTTCCTTTACGTTTTCTTTGTAGTACCTTTTCGACTTTCCAAATAGCATTCTTCTCTTCTCTGTGCACTTTTTGCAGTTCTGCTTGATAGAAGCTTCCGCTCACTCGGTCTCCTAGTAAGTCGTTAATCCTATAAACAGGTATACCCGCTCTTCGAGTTCTGAAGCGCACCTTGAATAGTTCGTCCGACCAGTTCTGGTCATGTTCTTTTTCAAATGTAGTTTTTTTCAATGACACCCTCACAACATCGTTTATTTTAAACATGAAGGGTCTGTCCGTTATTTGCTTTTTATACGGAGACTCTGAAAACATATTCAGCCATAGTTCCGCTTGGTTTGCTTTATTTACATCTGCAGGTGCGATACCTTTCAGTGATGCATGACCTCTATGGTTGTAGTTATAGACTAACTTTTGTAATACATCTAGGTAATGATAGGTTGCATTCTTGGTAAAATACCTCGCTAGCATACTTCGTAATGTACGAATAACTCTTTCAACATAGTTTGCTTTTATGTCAGAATTCTGAGTAGAAAAATGCTTCACGTTCTCTTTTTGGAAAAGTTTGTCTATAATGCTATTATTGAATTCTGAACCTTTATCAGAGGGTATAATATAAGGTTTCTTGGGGCTTCTATCTAAAATGTGTTTCATTGCATCGGTAACAATTTTAGCACTCTTATTTACAACAGGTTCCACTAAAACATACCTCGAAAAAACATCAATAGCTACAAGTATATATTTGATGTTATCATTATATTCCGAAATGTTTGAAACGTCACATAGATCCACATCAAATTGAATGAATGGTGCGCTCGTAATAAGTCTGTTTCTCTGGAATCGTTTTTTGACAGGTCTGTGTAAACTGTAAGCGTCTTGAGACTGTAACCACTTCTTGAGTCTGTTCATTCCTATAACATACTTTCCTTCTTTCTGTATGCTATCGTAAAACTTTCTGACCCCACTGTAAGCCCCACTTTGTCGTGGGTAGAAATATTTCTCTTTTAGATACTTCTCCATATTCTTCTGCTTCTTCTTCTTCAGTGTTACTATATTATTCATTACACAAACGTTTCTGTAATTTCAATAACTTTTTAACACACATTTTGATAGAGTTTATTGTGTCTTCTGTTTTAAAGTGAATGTTTCTATAGCTATCACACTGATATTTTAGAAAATATAACGGGCAAATATTCTGCATAGACGAATTCTCCTGAATCATGTATCTCCACTTCTCCAAGACGTGATGTTCGTCGATATCGTGCCATGCTGCATTAAATATGACATCGAAGAATGTTGTAGACAGGTATTCGTCCTCATGAATGTCTTTTTCCTTTACATATTTGTAAACGTCATTCACAATAACAATTGCGTATGCCATAAGTAAATGTCTCTCCAAAGTTGTTGTCACATAGTCAATATCCATTTCGTCTACGGCGAGCACGTTAATTAAATACATGTGATACGTGTATCATGCATACATGTGTGAATATGTTAATATGTTTCTTGAATGGCGGTTTCGTAAGTACTAATAATAAACTAAACAAGTTGTCTGATTTCGTGTTCCGGGTCACCACACACACACAGTTCTTACTTGAGTGCATTTAGTCTTGTATGTCCTTGTTATTCCACGAATACTTTCACGCATGGACACATACCTCTTGCCTATAAATGTAATATAATGGAGCTCCCCATCTAAATGGAATTGTTAGATGAAGTGACATAAATACTTCTAGCGAGTCTACGCACTCGTGTTTACTTGCATACCATACGGGTGCTTCGTACAGAATAACGTCCATCTTCGACATGGTTACACTCGAATAAACCTGAGCGAGGACTAACCATGTGTACTCTTCGGCTGGCATGACCAGATATTTGTGTCATATTGTATTTATCACTATGCTTAATATAGTTCTATATATATTTCACACGAGCTTCATACCATATTCGCGGATTTATTTTATTATATATTTGTTATCGCCAAATATACAGATACTGCTTTCTTTTGCGTTTTGCTGTTCTGAAGAAATAATAATGTATTATGTCTAAATTAGATATGGCCGATTGCTTACGAATGGTTTCTATAAGGAGAAAATCGTTGACAAAGAATTCAGTGTTTCTATAGTAGTCACGCTAGATATAATACGACCCCCCGGGTAGTGATTTCCAGAACTTTGGCCTTGTTATTATTCGTGGTTCACTTTTATTACTGTTTACAAAACAAACTTGTCTAGACTATCACGTGACATAAACAAGTCTACCCTATTGAACTACTACCCGAGTTTGTAGTTATGGAAATCACTGGTCGTATTATATCTAGCGTGACCACTATAGAAAAAACTGTTCTCCTTATAGAAACCATTCGTAAGCAATCGGCCATGTCTAATTTAGACATAATACATTATTATTTCTTCAGAACAGCATGCCAGCCGAAGAGTACACATGGTTAGTCCTCGCTCAGGTTTATTCGAGTGTAAAATCGCAAACGAAAGCAGTATCTGTATATTAATCTCACCAAATAACTCAGTAAGAGTATATATATATGTATATATATAACATGAAGCAATATCATAAATAACTATTTATTTAGAAAATTAAAAGTCCAACAGACTTGTACATATCTTGAACATAAACTCAGCATCAAAACAATACACAGTAACACATACGACACAACATACAAGAATGAAAGCAGAAGAATACTAGTATATACTAGTACATGATATCATACAACCTGTATTATTACAAAACTAAACAATAAAATAGGTATATCTCTACATATAAATAATAAAATTATAATAATAAATAGTATATACTCATATTACTAATGAATATACACATTGAGTTGAGGTAGTAAAGACATATATTGTTAAATGTCAATAATACAAAATGTAAAAAAACAATAAAATAAAATAATAAAAATAATAAATAATAAATAAATAGTATAAGTATACTCATCTTACTAATTGCAATCATTACTATCGGTATCATAATAATAATGAACAATATAATCAGCATTAATATACACATTTAAGCAGTCATGTCACATTGAAGAGATGTAGTAGATTTATCTTATTAAAATGTAGGTAATAATATCGAGTCATATTTAAAACAATGAAGTGAAATAGAACACAATGTCTCTTAAAATACATCTAGGTATAACAAATATTGTTTTATATTATTTTTTAAGAGAGCTATATTATCCCTTATCATCTGCACCAACGAAACAACAATATCATACAACAAGTACAACAATATCATATTAATTAATAAACATAAAAGTTAAGTATACATCAACCTATCTGGTCGTCTTCTCTCCCTTAACGAACGCCGTAATACATGTAATACAGCTTGTGGTGGTGGTGGTGGCAGTGTAGGAAAAAAGTAAGAACTGATATAATCTCTTACATGGAACTCAATATACCTAACAAACATGTGAATAAACCGTAAAACAATTGAAGTAAAGCGTGCTAACAAAAACAACAGAACAGAAGAGAGTGCAGCAAGGATGTAATCCAATAGGTCATCTGAAAGAAAAGAAGAAGAAAAAACATTCTCAACATGACCGAATCACTAATTATCTTTAAAGTGTGAAGAACGTCGAGTACTGGGCGGCAGGTCAGCAGAATGTAAATTATCCTCAGATGGCGTATTTCCAACATTTTCAAATAACACTATTTCTGCATCTGATACAGGCAATGACCGTGATCTCCCTAACAAACGCCGTCGACAACAAAACAGACATACACATCCAACTAGCACCACTAGAAACAAACCAACACCACTTATTATCCATATTATCACACCTGAAAACAAATAAAAAGAAACATAAAATTAAAGGAAACTTATGTCAGTCATATCAATAATGTATACATCAATAGTAAATTAACTGCAACCTTTTAATATCCACTTGTGTATTCTATGTGTGAGACAGATAATCATTTATTACTTACTCATGTGAATCTTACAGAAGTGAATCAGTATTTTTTACATCCTCGTATACATTTTCAGCATTGGCATAACCATTATATGAAAGCAAGGAATCATGCGAAGCGTATTCACTGTTTGTATCAACATTTCTACTTGAAGAAATATTTAACATTTCAAAAGTTGGTAAACTTATCTTCGCATTCAAAATATTTAATTTACGATTATTTTCTTTTAATTTATTAAATAATATATATGTAAATAATAAACATAATATTAACAAAATTAGCAGAATAGCCATTACTATATGATGCAGAACATATATATTATTTATATTACTTGATGATGGTAATGTAGTAGCACACATAGCTGTATTAGCCGAAGTATTGGTACTACTAGCGTGTATAGCACAAATAGCAGCACTACTAGCATCTGTAGTAGTAGTAGTAGTAGTAGTAGTAGTAGTAGTAGTAGAAGAAGAAGTAGTAGTACTAATCGCATAGTCAATTCTAGTAGCAGTAGTGGTGGAGGTCGTGGTGTTGGTGGTAGTGGCAGTGGAGGTAGTAGTAGCAGTAGTAGTAGTAGTAATATTAGTAGTAGTAGTAGTAGTAGTAGTAGTAGTAGTAGTAGTAAGCCTGACTGTTCAAATAAAATTTAAAAATAAAATAAAAATAATTACAAAATAATAATAATATATAAATAACAAAATAAATAAACAATACAATTTTCATAATTTTAAAATATTTGCGTAATATACAGCTGATATATATATATATATATATACTTACCATGAGAATGATGTGTATATATCTATAAAAAATTGTAGTATCAAAGTATTAAATATGCACTATTACTATGTAATTAAGTCCTATTTATCTGTTTTATATTATCATTTACCTTGTGACATTTAAATAATAAATAAATATACAGTATGTTTATACGTATAATATTAGAAAAAAAATCAATTTACCATTAGCGGTACTCTCCTTCTCTTCGGTGGTGGAGGAGATGGTGCTAGAGATCGTTGTTCTACTCGTAATTTCCTCATCATCAGTGGTGGAGCTGGTTGTAGTAGAGGTGGTAGTCTCCTCATCAGTGGCGCTGTTGGAGGAGGTGATTGTTGTGGTGGTTGGGGAGGTCAACTGAAATTGTTATTATTATTATTATTATTATGCTGTAATCAAAGAAAGGAACCATTCGCACAACTACCCCAAACCAATTTCCCGGCATACCAACCGTAGACAAACATTAATACGTATTACGTCACTGTACTAGACGTGCACCCTGAAACGCTCAGTCTTTAGGACAGCGGGTACATAACTATTGATGTGTGTGTGTGTGTGTGTGTGTGTGTGTGTGTGTATAGTTAGTGAAACATATTTCTACTTACAAGTTGGCAATTAACTCCGTTTATGGAGACTCGAACGCTTCTATCCACCTCTATCTGCTTGCATGTTAAAGAGGTGGCGTGTAGTTCTACTCTTGCCAGGTCCGGGAATGTCGTCATCGGAAATTTATACACTTTCGTAGTATCCTTTGCATACACTAAAGGAGGCAACCATGCGCGGCCTACAAGAACGTTTATGCCGGGTACCGAAAACCCCTCCATACTAGCTGGCATCCTAGAAGAAACGCACAGAAGTATTCCATCACTCTGACTCGGGTAGCAACCGGGTGGTAAAAGTGGCGTGCATAGTGTAGTGCACAATACCAAACTACAAATGAAAACACTTAGCATCATCTTGTAAAATTACTGCCTATTTATGATATCAACATAAAACAAAGAAAGAAAGTCACATGCTACGACCGAGGACCATGCCATTAAGCGTGGGTACTTCTGACCCCAAAATGGACTATTCCTGCATTTATTAGGCTAAAACTAGAGCGTTACATCTATCACGTGAAAGACTCATGATAATCAAAGGGCATCACGTGAAAGAAGCATCACGAGTATTACGGATCACGCGATAGAAACAAACAATCATTTATATAGCGAGGTTGAAGGTCACCACCCACCCGACGAAGTAATTATATTTGTTTTTGTTTTTCTAGACGCATACCTAGTATATTTAATTAGAATACAACTCCGTTCATTTGTCGTACAATATCGTATTAAAATAAGCAGTCTTCATTACAGATATAATATGACGATACCTTCTTCAGACAGATATTTCTATTATGTTATTATTATTATTATTATTATTTTATTTTTATTATTATTGTAGTTGGTGTTGTCGTTCCAACATTAATAGTGATTTGTCGTGACTAGAAGGATTCTGATATACATCGGAGAAGAATCATTTCCGTAGTAGATCCTGGGCGCTACATTGGGATGATATCTATATAAAATGTACTACTTTTTCTACTAATTTGAAAAATACTGAATAAAGTACATGAAGGTCTATTTATTGCAACGCTAAAACACAGTCATTGCTAGCCGTGAATATACGGAATTGGAATAATTGATTGACGGAAGACGACAGTCGTGTCTGGTAATATAATGAATGGTTTTCTTCTGGCTTTACGGACTTTTTCTCCCCGATCATGAGGCTAGCTTTCATGATGTTTTACAGCGGGAAACATCCGAAATGACCGATAGTGTCCTAACGCTTGGATGTGAGAGAGAATAAAGCGATCAATCAAGCAATGCAGAAATGTGTGAGATATGTTGGCACTTAGCTTGATATCAAAGCAGAGATTTCATCTGCTGAATGTTCAGCATTAAGGAAATTATGTACTAGACGAAGCAAATGATCATTTTGCTTTGTCGGTTTATTTATCATTGCATCGAGGCATTCTGTTAGGCATCGTCGCTGTGACGACAGCTTTGTTTAGATCCACCATGATCTCTGCTTACGGAGATTGATTTAGACCAGGATTTGTATGTTACGTGATATCATCCCGATTGCGCGATTGAAACGGATAAAATACTAAGCAAAAAAAACTCGAGTCGAAAAACACTTCAAAGAAACAATATTTGATTGAAAACGTAATTCTAGCAAATTCACACATTTTTATCCCCCTCGTTTCTGCTCCTATGTCAACTTTGCAAGCAATTCTTTGTTAAGCTAAAACAGAAAAATCCACGTGCTAAAATTCATTTTACTCCTCGCCTTTAATCAGCAGCGAAAACCTAACCGAGGGACTTTGAATATTCCTAACAGATAATTCTTTAACGCATTCCTTCGAGATGGCAACACTCTTCATGGTTTCGAGCATGTCTGAAACATCGTCGAATGCAATTCAAATGTGGTAGGATTGCGTGTTCGCACAGAGGAAATTAGACAAGGAACTTGCATTCCATTACCAACGTTCACCTCCAGTAGTGCTATAAGCTGAATCACGCGACTTCAAGCATCTGTCTCGCGTGCGTACCATCCGTTCTAACACGTTGTCCTGCTAAAACTGCTAATAGAACCCATACATTTCATAGACAGCCTTGTACGTTTCACACATTGGCTTGTACATTTCAGACACTGAGGTGTAATAGCGAATTCTAGTTCGGCCCATCGGTAACAATGGCACACGATTTGTGGCTGTTTCGTGCTCTATGTCCCTCGATGGGCCTTGTATGTAATTTGCAATTTAGCGTCTCGGGAGCCGGACTACGAGTAAGAGAGCGTCGGTGATGGATTGGCGAGAGTGTAAGATCAGCTCGTACATCCGGGTTCCTACGTCTAAGGAACTTGTCCCGCAGATGGCGCTGTACGTCTTGAATTCTCTCTGGCATCGTTGTTCTACAAGGTTTTTATGTCTTCAGTGGTAGTATGATTATTCTGATGTCGAAAGGCCAGATACTTACCTCCATTATTAACATGATAAAAGAAATGCGGAAATTATGGACAAAAATATTTTATTCGAATAATGCTATCGCTATGTACATTACTTCGTGAGGTAGTATCATTCGACGGTTGTTGGAATTACGAGAGATAAGTACTTTAATATATTTTGCGATATTTGTTTTTTACTCCGTGGTTATGTAGCCTCATTCCAAAACTGAAAATAGGTTAGCTTTTCAATCACAGAAACCGTGGTGAATGTATTGGTGCATTCCCATGTCATACTGTAACAAAACATACGCCGGAAAATGTAACTAAACGTACATACGTTAATGATCACAGCGTATGTTTAAGGCTCGTTCTTTGAAAAACACATGCATTAATCCCAGGAACAAATTACATGCTTGAATATTTCTCTTCGTGTGAATGAAATGAAATAAAATTCTCATTTGGGAGTTAACCTTTTCTAAACCTCATTACGCGCGGCAGTCCCGTCTCTAACTGTGACAATCACTGCGACTTTAAGCAAATGTGTAATTTATTCCGCTCTGTGATTGAGCGATCAAGGCACGGGTTCAGATTGGAAGTGATCGCACTAACCTCTGTGCCAATATTTCTGGATGGCTCGACCCCGACATGTACAGATTTCATTTTAGGGATTCATAATTACATCCAAGAGGGGAACAATCCACTAAGTATGTCCTCGGCCTTCTCACATTAATGCCCATACCGAAAAGAGGTTTTCCTTTAAAAGGAGGGTAAGTGCCATCTTCTGGAACTCGATGGTTAACTCACGTGAAAAATCTTCTAATGAACGTATTAGGTCCTGGAAGGCCTAGTTTCTGCTACCATATCTGCCACGATATCCGCGAGTCGAGTTGTTCGAAAACGTGTATGAGCTATGCATGTGAATCAAATTTGAAGCCATGATACGAATAAACTCTTGCTAATAAATTGTTGTCACCCCTAAATTATTTACATGTTCGTGTCATGTTTTACTGAGGAAAAACAGGGACATACGAATGTGTTCTTCAGTTTATATTTCTTTCGTAAATACGTGAAATGTTTTGGTCACAATTTAGACGGTGAATATTACTTTGGATTAAGTAATTCTTGATTGCGATGAGGTCATACAATAGTAAGAATTGATATTGATATCAATATATGGATTACTCTGTATACCATAAGTGCAGTATAACATGATTAAAGTACCCGTATTCAGGTATATTCACCTCTCAACCAATTCTTCACACCTACTAGTATTGAAGTTCGAGTAATAGAAGAATGAAAGGATCTTGAAAGCGGCTCTAAACCCGAATTTAAATAAGGTATTTAAAAGTGTCTTAGGGGTGATCATCATTAATATAGCAAGAGTATATTAGAACGATGTTCAGTATTAATGCCTATTTTAATCAGTTCGCTTACCAAATTCTCTTTTGGTAAATCTCCTTTAACAGGTTGTCGAACATGCGCTGGAATATCTGTACTAAACATAATATTGTTGTAATTTGTTTGCGGTTGACCCCAAACATGTCAGGAGTTTGTCTGAATTAATTTAGAAGACTTCTTTCTAGTTCTATAGTACATGCTATAGCATCATTACAGTAGACTTATCTATTGCAATACAGTCCAACATATTAGAAATATGGTGAGCATTGAATAAGATACTGCTGCTAGCGGATTGGTTTACTCGCCCCAGACAACATAATTATATTGAATTTCCATAACGTGTAATTGAACTGTAATGAAAGTATGATGACAAGCAAGACTGTATTCGTAACCATCGAGCCCCTGGGAAATAGAACATGTATTGGAACATCTGTACATTTTTAGTAATATCTGTTCGTGTTATAGTAATATGAGGGTGCATTCTTATTAATCATAAAGTATCAAATCGGTTTATCTATAATCTAGTATTTTGTGTTAATATTCCAATAGAATGAGTAAGTGTGTGTGTGTGTGTGTGTGTGTGTGTGTGTGTGTGTGTGTGTGTGTGTGTGTGTGTGTGTGTGTGTGTGT
>JAUTBQ010147337.1:0-14671 GCA_032361185.1 Lepetodrilus ovalis | reverse complement strand
CTCTCTCTCTCTCTCTCTCTCTCTCTCTCTCTCTCTCTCTCTCTCTCTCTCTCTCTCCCTCTCTCTCTCTATCTCTCGCTGTGTGTGCGTACATGCGTGTGTGTGTCTTCTCTCTCTCCCTCTCTCCCTCTCTATACGGCCATACATTTCTGTGATAGTATGCCTTTAATACCTGCTTTCAATATGATTTCGCTAATATCATACATCAATCTCTGACAGGAATACACCTGTAATATATAGCACTACTGTGCAGTAAATCTGTAAGCACCCGATGATACTGACGAACCAGTCATAACAGCGATTCTATAACACGTTAATATAGAGACAAAACACAGCCAACCTAACGGTATCTTAAAGCATGAAAGGTAGCTTTCGCTAACGGCGATACCGAAAACCCGGTATTGGTTGGAAGTCAGTTATGTTAAGCTGAGTTGATCAACCAATGCAGTATAACGCGTTATTTTGTCAAACGTAAGTTCCTTTTAGATATGTAAGCATTATAATTCACATGTTTAATCCAGCTATCGAAATGTTTATGTGCAAACATTGTCATTTAAAATCCCCAGCGTACCTAATGTCGTGATAACATTCAGCTTGTAACGTGTAATATTGCAATATCCAGATCCTTATCAATTTGATAGATTGGCCCTTTAAGCTATGATGAATGTCCGTGATCCACCCATCATTCTCAAGGCTTAACCTTGCTCATCATCCGAGAAATATATGATACAGATTAACGAGCGTAGGAATCATGGCTAGTATCGACCTTTACCAACCTGATTAAAACCAGATCTGAAGTTTCGCTTCTTTAATATTTGTACAGTATATCTTGCTCCTGCTCAAATGATCGGAGCGCCAATTTCGGATCAGATTTTAATGAGACTAGACCTCTACTATCTTTAGTGCACTGGTTCATATTATAGTCAGAGCGCTCGAACGTTGGGAATAAATCAGCTGTGGTTGTCAAAGTATATGGAGGTGATCCAATTGACTTTACTAAAAAAAAGATCTATTGATAGTGAACGGCCAGTCGGCAGTCCACAGGTCTCGGGTAACTGAGATACATGGATATAATTATTACGACAATAAATTAGATATTTTAAAGGCAGACACTCACCGGTTGCGTTTGGAGTTTAAAATGCAAACTATATTCTCTTATCGTTCAAGCGGCCCTCAGAATAGAAAAGAATAGTATTTTATTCACTCAGGTCGAAGACCTCGGAATATGAGGTACAAAGTAACATTTATGCCATCTGCTTAGTGTGTATAGCCATTACAATATACTAGTAACCAAATTGATTTCTTTAAAATAGTAATTTAGATTTTTATTTTTTATTATTGTTTTTGGGGTTTTAGTCATTCTAATACGGAAATAAGCATGGCTACAGGCAAAGAATGAACTGTTTCAGTGGAAGAGTAAACAAAAAGTAATCAACTTATCGTGTTCAAGAAGAGCACTTTCACCTGTCCATCTAATCTACTAGAACAATGTTAACAGTCTTCGCGTTTCTATTCTCGATAGCTGTTCACGACTACTGCCAGAGACAGCGTCATATTTATCGCTGTGTGGAAAAAACTCACAATTTATGTTAATCAAAAATCCAAAATAGCAGAACACATATGCTGTAATACTACATAATTACTTTGACAAAATCGCAAACAGGTCCGACGTAGGACGGATATTTTGATGATAAGACTTGTGAAATAATTATTAGTTTTACTTTGGAGTTAATTTAAGAACTTGTTTTTTGGTATGTGTTTTGTTTTAATAATCACCAATATATATAACTGCCATTCCGAAGAGCCTAAGTAGCATACTATACGTAATGACAAACTTCAGCAGGCGTGTAACTCAATTTACCGGAAAAACTTTGATGACACCCCCAAAACATACAACCATAAAATAATGCCAGAATTCTCAAGTGTAAGATTTAGTTTACCTGTTTTTGACGGTAGCGTCTAATTCGGTGTATAGTTTCGGGCGTTCTCTCAGAAAGGTTCATACCATCATTCTGCTTCGTTCTTCGTGGCCACGTGGCGGTATATATCCATTATATCGGTCCCCAGTGGATTGTTATGGCCCTAATGGTCTACCGTAGACCCATTACCAGTCTCCGGCATATGTCAACGTAGTATTTAATCATTTGGTTTACAAGATTGACATAAGGAAATCTATAATACTATATTTTTTTTAGAAATCAGCCACGAAAGAGGAAATGGTGCAGCTGAAATAATTATCTTTAATATTCGTCGTTATTATCAAGGGTTTTAACATTATTTTACTTGAGTAATACCTAATAACAGTATGGCATATAATAACTTTGATCTTCCGTTTTATAGCTTTCAAAAATATTATGTTAAGGTCACTGAATATGATAGACAGGTTTTCCTATTTATCGGCATTACAACCAATTTAAATCGTCAAAAAATCAACACGCGTATCGGATGGAAAAGAGTAAATGTATATATATAAAATAATTCTTTTCCAATAACGATATTTTTTGGTTGTTTGGGGAGAAAGAAAAAAAGTTAATCGGAAAAAACAATCTTGGTTCTTTTCCATTGAAATACGGCATGTTGTCACTTGCTTGTTTTAAATATAGGAATATAGGAATAAATATAGGAATGATTTCGTACTCTACCAATAACTACTCGTTGGTAGCAATTTCCTTGTAATGCATTTCAAGAATTCAACCCGTACTTATAGTTTATTCCAATTAGTACTACTGACTCGTACGAACGGTTTTATTCCAATTATTGACTCTACTATTATATATGTTTTGACAGCTTCCTTGTAATATATTCCAAGGATTCAACCCGTATGCATATTTTATTCCAATTACTGACTCTACTGGCATATGTGTCTTGTCAAGACATACAATAAACAAAATATTGATACCTTTTAACATTGTTAAGTTGGATGAAAAACAACAAATAACGATTGTTGTTTTTCAGCAAGCTTGACAATGTTATAAGGTAATGTAAATACATGAAAACCTAAAATATTGACCATCAGACGACAGGGTAACTAGGTCGAGATACTCTACCGCCAATGGTCAGAGCTTCTAGGCCAACAGGATAACATGCTGTGACTGTTATGCGTTTAACCACCATGAAGCTTCCGCTGAACCCATCTCATCTGGCAGCACGTCTTCCCGTAGGATCCTGACTATCCCGCGTACTCCACACGAGACAAATGACTGTTATGACTGCCGCGATGTTCTGGCTAGTGTTATATGGCATTACCACTAGCAGGGATCTGCGGTATCGTGTCGTCTTTAAATTTCCTTTTCGAAATTAGCGTCATAAGCGGCCAACTAAATAGTGTATAGCTGGATGGATTGTCAAATTAACGTCGGAATTGAAAGAGGAATTAGAGTCGGCTGTCTCGACACATAGAGTGTAATTTGGTCAGGGTAATCCCAGAAGTGTGTCATTTTGAGATTGGTATCTTTATAAATAATAAATATGTAAAAGACGCAAGATTATACTTGCATTTATTAACTATTAATATTACTCAGGTTGGTAGGAGGGCTTGGTAGTGAGGGTAATACACATAAAAAATGTATGTACTGGTAAGTATGTTGTTTCATCTTTAACATTGTAAAAATATATCCTTCAAATAGGTTCTGCTCGTCAAGCAATTTAAAAAGTTTGCGTTATCAATGAAAATGGAATCGAGTTATTTTATAGGTATTCATAGTAAAGATTTCGCCCAATCGTTTATTACTACTACAAAAGAATATCATAATGAATATTTCATACTAAAAGATACATTATTACAGGTAGTATCCCTTTGTTAGTTATGATTGTCACCCACTCAGTCACTTTCTAATACCACTAAGCCTTCAATTAGTTTAGATACCCGGTAGCACGCGAAGCGGTCGTACTGTACATAGTCCTCAATCCAATTACATTACTCTCTTGTAGGCTACAATTGTTGGAGGGCCGTACAACTGCATTTATGTAAAGGGCCAAAGGTTCCGAGTTCAAATCCAGCCCCGGGAGCTCCGGTATCAATGTTCACGGAAGTTACATTTCTGACGCGATATTGATAGGATGTGGCAATACAGATATCATCCTTGGTCTGTCAGTACAAGCCGGTTCTCGCAGGTTTACTGCAACATTCAGCGCTACGAATGTTGGGGGTTACCTCCTGCCCTAAACTGACAAGTCGCGATGTATAGTATGTGAAATATTCTAAAAAGCAGCTATAAACCCCATTACAAAATCACTTCTTTTGGTGTGTTTTTTTAAACTGCTGTTACAATAGTAGCGTTGTCTTATTCAGATAGTCTACAAAGAGGTTCATGCAACCAAATTCCAATCTTAGAAGACTTACCACTATTGTAGAGCTACCAGAGCTTCGTGCAACTTGACCCTGACCTGTCAGTTACTATGGCAGGAGGTGACGTTTACCTCGAAGTACATCCGGACTTCAGATACGAACCTTTCGTGAGACGCAGGCCAGACACATATTTCTTATACGTGGGTGTATAGTCACTGAATATTGGTTTACCTGTCGGCTAGTCACATTGACGTCTGATGTAACATTACCAAAACTGGTGAATAATGCAATCAGTTGGTAGGCTTGGTGTCTGGTCGAATATAAAACACGAGCCCTAACACAAAAGTTCCATAGCAATTTCTATGTAAATACATACTGCATGAATGAACAGTGACATGCTTAACGACGAAGGTAACGTAACTTGTGCATTATTTTCCAATGATCGTTGACGTCTTATCCACGCCGCCGAGATTTAACGAGCGCTATACGAGAAGAACTCGTTAATTTGGCACCATAAATGTTTATATGCCTCCGCGATAATAGCTAACTAGAGACTATAGTACAGTCTCGTGAACCACCATTATCGTTTTGCTAATATGATCTCTATAGTCCATCACGATTACGGCGTTTTCAAGCGACACATGATATGCATTGATATGACTTTGTTGCCGTTGATCGGGGTGTTTAAATATTGGACTACAATGTTACGCAAAGCGTTTTTATTATCCCTGGAGTGTGAATACTGGTTAATATTTCGACCATCGTAATGCTAGTATATAGTCTGGGGTTGGGTAACAACACTAATTGCATATTCGTATTATATACTCGGAAAATGTATTCCTTGTTAGTATGTCCCTTATTAACACCAACACCCGTAGGGAGCCTTTCACTATCTAATTATTATAGTATCGTAATATAGATTTCAGGAAATTGCAATACAAATGACCACATTATGACTTTCTTCCAATCTGAATATCCATTCACACGACATATCTACAGGAGTCACTATTTTGAGTATATCATAAATATATTTATATTTCCTGACACAAGAATATCGACTACTGAATGCTCGATGCTAATCGAACTATTTTTCATAATTTCCTCTCGGTATATACACGTTTACATAGACAGTATATGGCCGTAGCTATTTTAGCATAGGGTGGTGTCCACTATGCTGCATGGCTAGTAGCTATAGTACAGCCCTGCGGTGTCTTATATCAACCCGTTTACCCCTCGAGACCAGTTGACAACTTATTATATAAACTTCAAGTGACACAGACAAATTGTAGAAAATAAAATGGTCATCGATTGGGTCATGGAAGCGTGCGAAAAATACAAATTGCAACAATTTGTAGTCAGTGGTATTCCCCTGACAACGACATGTATGAATCGGTTAGAAAGACAATGAGACGAGGATATCTGCTACACGTGGATAGAATGTGTTTTGGTTCTATTTAGAGTGAATAAAAAAACTATCACTTAAAGGCATACTATCACAGATGGTTGACCTAGATAATGGTCAAACGATAGTAATGACAAATTTCATATGTTATATGGATTCAGGTTACGAAGCATTAATTATCTTGTCTTTGATGCATGATCAGCTAATCTGTAAAGCAAACGTAGCGGTGACGATATTTCTTTCATCGTACCACTTTTGAGTTATGTCCCCATGCGTTAATATAATGAAGCAAAACGAACTACGATCATATTCAGGTTATAACTGGAAAAGTCCTATACGTCTTAAAGGAACGAATAGTTCTAATTATCTTTCCTTTGGAGCATTTAACTGCTATATCGACTCCCCCACCTCTTACATTAGCCATCTGTGCTATGCAACTACTCCCACCTATATATCTCACATTATGTTATTGTTCTGTTTATCGCATCTCGAAGATCTCGTATCTACTTTAAAAAAAGGTAATAGGCCGATCTCATATACATAGCGATCGGGCACTTTATATAGCGTTATGGTGTCATAGTGGATATGAGAGTTTCGAGAAACGATATCGTTTATCTATGGTAATATCAATCAAAGGATAGGATTCGACTTCATTGGCCCTCTCTGTGGTGGACTAAGCAAGGACGGTGTTCTGTAGGGAATCTCCCGTTGCCTCACACATGGAGAGGGTTAATAATGAGCGCTATTGTCTCATATTGGATATGAGAGCTTCGAGAAACGATACACTTTATTTATGGTAATATGAATCAAAGAAATAAAGGACAGACTTGTACTTCATTGAACCTCTCTGTACTGGATTACGTCCACTGCTCTTCATGGCATATCCGGATGCCTCCGACATGGAGAGGGTTAATGAAGTCTCGAGGACACTGATGAAGTTGCCCGCCGCTTAGTTTCCTGTTTAGCTTTACATTAGAACTAATCGAAATATTTCGTGACCCATGCATGAGGCATGCGACTATTGTGTGTCCAGACCAAGACAGGCGATTTACCTTAGACATTTCAAAATGCTACATCTTTGTCTGGAAATTATACAAAGCAACATTTAAGTCACAATAGGAATTTCACACCAATTACCGTCGCGATTTGTGTCTAGCTCTTTCGATGCAGAAAGAAAATAGTCAAAACCACGCTAGAAACCGTTCTACGACAAACAGTTGATTCCAGTAAAACCAAATTGTCCAGACAAGAAAGATATCAACTACAATGTCTTTTAGTTGATAGAAACATCCAAAATCACAACGGAAATCGGTGTTGCGTTTGTAACACGTCGTGATTGTCTGATTTGGTGTGAACACGCTTTACGCTGACAAAGTTGGAGGGTCGTGTTAGGTTTCGTACTTTGATTTCAAGGTGTGGAGCTCACAGGCGCCTCAAAAAGAATACCATTCGTGTGGCGGACTCTTAATACTGAACCTCGCCACATTCTTCATCCGCCATTGGCGATACCTGTAGCTGTCGATGTCTCTGTCGTCTATTTTGTTTGGTTTATATGTCTGTGTGTAACGTACGGTAGATATCAGTATGCGTAACGCAAAGGACACTATGTCACTCTGCTACTTCACACCCGTAGAGTTGTACGCCTCTATTGTTGTAAAGGGTGTGTCAGCGTAGCTCGACGTTGATTGGTTCCGATGTGACATTCGCTGAAAACCAGATATTTCGGCTGTGCAGTGACAAAAAAAAATTCGGATAACGGATTTATACCTAGCAAAGTATCAACACGTCATAATAAAAACGCCGTAAAGCCCAGCATATCATGGTCCTCATGCTCAGAACATTGGTAGATATACTTTATTGTACTGGTTTGTGAATTCTTTTAGGCCCATTATTTGTACACATCTGTTTGTAATAAACACCGTTATCGCTACAATATTTTCCGCAAACTAGATTCTTAAGTATGGCATAGTAGCATGTGAGTTGCACATGAAGCCTTCTAAAATAGTATACACTTGTACATATATTGGTAGTAGTTATAGCATCCTCGATACGTGGGCCATAATGACTACTGATGGATGTTCAATAGCCATAACAGCCGGTATTTCGAGGTTGTATTCGACTATTATCTGAGCCTGTCGACGAAGAGAAACCGTCTCCTCGGTCATTAACTATATAATAATTACCATCATAGCGTTACAAGAGACCTAACTAGCAATTAGGTACCGTGTATCCTTGAATAGAAGCCAGGGTATGGTTTATCGAAGCTCTCGTATAAGACAATAGCTATAAGACCATAGCGCTCTCTTAAGTGCACGAGCGCCATGTATAAGGGATCGCTACGAGAGTACATATACTTATGGTTTCGTAGTAGATATGAGAGCTTCGCGAAACGATACCATGCAGGGCTTCGATCTAACATTTTCGCGAATCTGTAAAACCAGACCGTCAAGGAAGGCATTTTTTCGAGACAAGCTTATATTTATTTTTTTAAATATATATCGTACGTGATAAGCCATGTGATAAACCTTTTAAAATGTTAATACTGTAACAAAAAAAATAAGGCAAAGAAAACGTAATTCCATAATGTCTATGTTCGCACATTGAGAAAGGTGACGTCATGATTAACTTGATGCAGTCACAAATGTATTAATACGCCTTGGGTGCAACGGCAGGTTCATAGCCGACATAGGCCTCTATTTAAGGCAGGCTTCAATTCAAGGCAGGCCTTTATTAAATTTCGTGACACTATTAGGCCCGGTCGCCATTTCACGACAGCCTCCTAACTATTTAGGAGCTCCTAAACCAGTCCTAAAAGGCGTCGCAATTCTTCTTTCCTCATAAATCGACATCTTTAACTTACGAGGTGATAAACTGGGTCATTAAGTTAGGAGATCCTAAAATTAGGACGTCGTTGTATATGAGATATACGAATCCTGTAAAACTGCGATCGTTTTGTGGAACGGAACCCATAAAATAATGTGTAGAATAAATATACATTAATGGTGTCACCATGACATCACTTCTAACAAAAAGTCATGATAATTCATGAAATAATGACAGCACACTGCAATATATTATTTTTATTAACAGAAAATGCAAGTGCAGTCAAATTTATCTTGGAAATTAGCCGATTCTGCCAGTATTTATGGGTGAAAAAATACCTATAACATTGATGCTGAAAAATATATATTCATTTATAGTTTTGCCTGGTTGGAGATTCAATCTGAATCACCTCGTTGGTTGCATTCACGGGGCCGTAATGCTGAAGCCGAGGACGTTTATCAGAAGAATGGCCAAAGTAAATCAGACAGATTTGTCTGGTGAAGTTCTACGCCATTTGACTACTGTATAGGTAGTGCACAACCAAATAGTTTTACATAGGCCACGATGGTAGAGTTTGGTTTGATATAACATTTAGGAAGGAAACCACAATACCTGACCACTCTTGACATAACAGTTCATCATCTGCAGGGTCTGGAAACTCACAAATACAATATTTCTTTAGGCGTTTTTTGTGTAGATAGTAACCGGAAGCTGGTGACCGTGCGAACAGCAGTCGTCTCGAGTGTCTAAATTTTATAGGTAGGCATCTGAGACGAATGGTTTCAAGTTGTAATTATTTCTCATGCAAATATAAAGCTGGCATGTTTTTAGAATACCAGACATATTATCCACCGTGTATTAAGTACTTTCAAAATTTCAACCAATCCCTGGCTGGCACATCCACTTTCTCGAAGCTCCATCTTGTAATTGGTGGAGTATAACCTAGAAGGTTGGTATCTGGGAAATATTGAAATCAACGGCCTTCATGTGAGGAATTGTCATCATTTGTTTCAGCTGGTGCGTTTGATCAGTGGTTTCAATTATTTTACTTCTTTACTGATCTCTTTGATTTAAATGTGCATAGTTCCGAGAAATAATCACATTGGATTAATGAGTATTGCATCAATCTTGCTAAATACTGCTAAATGCCAGTGCAATTTCCACTGATTCTCTATAACGTAGGCCTATTACTTCAAAGGATTGTTTGTCTGTACATGTGACTATGAACACGAGGATAATTCAGGCTGATAGTAAACCAAATGTTATAAAACGATTAAATACATTAGTTTTCGAAAATTGTGCTTGTAATATCAAAGTACAAAGAATCATATTTGTTTCAGATAAGTATAATTGGAAAATAAAATTGCCTATTTACGGCCCATTTTGATTGGTAATATTGTTTTAGGTTTGTGATCTACAATTTATGAATAATTTGTCGGTCACTTTCATCACGAACTATTTCCACTGTGACGTAAAACAACAACTCACTCACTCACTAGATAATAACAGGTGTATTATATATATTTTTAATGTTATTTTTTCTTTTTTTTAGTTTGTAATCTACCTATTATATCAAAACATAATATATAATGCTATGTACACTGTTTCTTTATTTGAAGCTATTGCATTAGTGTAGCAAAATTAAAATTATTTATTAAAATAAAGCTGTACGTTTTATTGATATACTTAAATGTAAGTACACATTAGTACTGGTGATTTTACTGATTGATTGTTTATTTCCATTTCCGTCTTTCTTTCCGGTGGTGTATTTGAAAGGAATGTTTAGGAATATAATACTCTCAAATGTATGCATTATATATACATACTCAACAAAACTAATTAAACGTCAATATGGTTTGTAATTATGTTTTTGGGGGTTATTTTTCTTTGTTATTTTTGGTGGGGCGGGGAGGCGGGGTGGTTGGGAGGTAAACGAATTCAGCTTTATGTTATTTTACCCATGAATAATTTCCATAGCCGTTGGTTTTTTCCGGTGGTGAATTTGAAAGGAATTTTTAGGAATATAATATTCTCAAATCAGTCAAATGTATGCATTATATATACATACTCAACAAAACTAATTAAGCGTCATATCGTTTATTTATATTTTTATAGATATTTTAAAAACAAAATGTGTTTTGCGGATGGGTGCGCGGGGTGGGTGTGGGGTGGGGGTAAACGAATTCAACTTTATTTTATTTTACCAACGAATAATTTTGAAAGTCTAAAACAGTCTTCGTGTACTGTTCAATAACTTGCAGACGTATTGGAAGAAGAATATCAGTAGATTCCTCAAGCCGTTACGAAATTTGGTAGGACGCTACCCCACACAACATCAGCTGTACCTTATTTCCTCTCTCTTTCTTTTTAGTATGTAGTCAATCATTAGAAATTCGTATAGGCCTACTTTAACTCACGTTTCTGTTTGTCAGTCAACGGATCTTCTGGCAGCATCCAATGAATACCAATTATCGTTTTTGCGTCATACAAATATGCATAGAGATGTGTACGGAAAACATTTCAACTGTTTTTCATTCGTCTCCATTCGTCTCAATTAGGCAATCTAGACACGTGTTTATATACGCCCGATGAGCGTCTTGTGGACTTTAAGTCCAGAGTCCAGTCGCAAATCTTAAAAGTACGTAACACATAAAGGGAACGTGTCACTCTTAACTGGCCAATGGGATTCACATACAATGACCGCTCCCTGAATGGCACCTATTGAATCCCATAGTTCTTTTAGTCTGGTCGACTATATTGAATTACTTTGAAGGACGATAAGACTAATTCGCCACAATGACGTTAACGCTGTACGTTGCTCGACGGTAAATCAGTACGGTGCCAAGACTTGATTCAGTTATACCAATTTTGTAGTCGACGGCGGGCAAACTAATAACTGTATTTGTGTTTTCAGTACAAAGCTGCTTCGTCACCGATGGCTTCGGCATTGCCGGAAGTGACGTAAGAGAAAAGCTTCCGGTACCTGGTTGTTTGTGGTTAATGCAATATGTAAGCCATGAGAATGCGGATAAAGTTCTTGTTAAGGCAAAGGAATTGCATTTCACGGTTAGTAACAATCTGATTTTCCAACAATGCTGAAATGTACAATCCATTAGATGAAATTATGATGTTCAATATTGTTTCATACAAAATTGATATATTTTAGAATAAGCAGTTGTCACAGGAATAGAGTTTTCTTTCTTGTTTCCAGCGACACGCTATGCTAGGTGTCGCTGGTTTGTTCTATTCCTGTTTTCTCCGCGGGCAGAACGAAAGTATTTCAAATTATTATTAACGTTAGCATGAGTGAAGAGGTACCCGAATGGGCCAAGAAACTGCACAGGAACAAAGTTGTTTCCGATCGGAATTAGAATAATTGAAGATTACGTCGCAGTACGGAGAAAACAACGTTCAACGGGAGCAGACGACGCCACCCCTAGTCCCAACCCGTCGGATCGGACTTGCCGCCGAGCTTTCCATAGATGGCCAGGGCGATTTCAACTCACTGAAGGGCAGTTTATTTCGAGTCAAGTTACCATCGGACTAAAAGAACAATAAAAGAGCGAAAGAATAAATAGTTACTAGTATGTTACAATGCGGAAGCTCTGTATATCTGTCTCGCCTGTCTGTCTGTCTGTCCGTGTGTGTCTGTCTGTCTGTCTGTCTGTCCTTGTGTCTGTCTGTTTGTTTGTCTGTCTGTCTGCCTGTCTGCTGTGTGTCCGTCTGTCTATCTGTGTCTTTCTCTCTCTCTCTCTCCCTGTCATTCATTCTCTCGCTCTCTCTCTCTCGCTCTCTCGCTCTCTCTCTCCCTCTCTCTCTCTCTCTCTCTCTCTCTCTCTCTCTCTCTCTCTCTCTCTCTCTCTCTCTCAATTCATCTTTCTTGTAGACACATTGTACAGGGCTAGAGCCCTCAACTGCTACCTACAGTAAGGCCTGAACTCTTATTCACAGACATTATAATGACACCCTATCTTTGCCGCATTCTTCATTGGTGGAATGGTACTGCATAATAAACATAATCTTGACTCAATTTGGTCGTCTCGGACTCGAAAATTCGTTACAATTAATAGTCTTGAAGAAGCATATATCACTGAACATTACATTATCTACATCTCTTGGTCCCATTAATGCAAACCTAGACGGTGGGTGACTTCATAATTGTCGTCTATTGTAGAAATACTGCAGGATTTCAATTACAAAATTAGACAGTAGCTGTATGCATGCATACATATTTGAACATTAGCAGTTGAACACAGCCACATTAGTCATTGTGGCGACATTAGTACTGCCTTTAGATTGCGATAAATGCATGCAATTCCATGTATAGAACACATCCAGGCCAGACAACATCAGCTTTGTTAGAGGATAGACAAAATAACCGCTGGAATTTGACAGCTTCTGTTTCTTAAAGTAGTTTCAGTCATACAGAGAATGGCTGATTATCCCGTTTGGATTGAGCGTGGGCTAGAGTCGGCGATGAGTTGCACATGTAATGCGAGTTGGGAGGAGTAGGATTCTGATATGGATTGAGTCTGGAAATGGAAACGGATGTAGAAATGTTCTTGGAATAAGCCCTTGTAGTAACGTACTCTATCTCAGTCCACATTATGGCTCATTTATTAGCATTCGACGACCACGTTTAATGCAGTTTGAGTGGATGTGAATGACGAATTGCAAAGCTTCACGATCCCTGTTCGATTTTAAAGGCCTAATAGCACTTTTGAATAATACTGTATTTCGTCTTGCGAATATCTCTAAGTAAGTTCTATTAAGAACGAAATGTGCTGGTTGAGATATATAGTACTAATATATCATAACGTGTTTTTGGATAAGTGACATGCTAAATAGACATTGACTGGGGTGTTCACTGGACTAGCTATAGGACAGGATGTACTAGTGACACAATTATCGTCCTAATTTATCTGTACATCAGGGCATCGTTTCTCGAAGCTCTCATATCTAGGACTACGAGACCATATGCACTCTCGTAGCGATTTCTAATACATTGCGCTCGTGCACTTACGAGAGCGCTGCGTCTCTTAGTGGACAAGAGAGCTTCGAGAAACGATACACATGACCAGATTTCTCACATCAAACTTGAGTTTGAGATTTTCCTCAACTGAGATTTCTCCCATTGACTCAGTACTGTAATGTGGGTACAAACTCAAACCCAGTTGATATTTTACTCAAGTTATAGCAATCCATTGAGTCAAGGGCATAAATCTCAGCTGAGCAAAATCTCAAACTCAAGTTTGTTTCAAGAAAACGGTGCCAGGCGTTTTCTGAGGTTTATCGAAGTCCTGAAGGGAAAAATGGCTTAAATATACATAAACAGCTCTTCATGAATTTTATGTTTCAACTCAAGTAAAGTTAGATTACAGAAAAATACTCAATACATTTTCATCCTGTTTCCATAAATATCATTGCTCATCAGTGATGATTGAATATAACATAAAGGCGTAATATCACGTACATTTATGGTTGTTTTGGTCTAGTATTTAGCTACAACTACAATGTACATTCACTTGACAAACATAAAAGCATGTTTGTTCTTCCAAAAATCTTTCTATGGTAGACTCAATTCCATTCCAACCTAACGAAATAGGACGTTGCCAGTTATAACTGATGGTAAACAAACTCAAATTTACGGTCGTATTTCTTTTTTCTTCATTGCGTTAATGTAATAGGACATAGCTTAAAGTGGTACTACTAAATTATTAAACGACACGATTACGTTCCTTCATTAATCATGTGACGCACAAAAGACAAGATCATTAATATAAGCTGAATTCATATACAATTTGAAATTTGTGGTAATTATCGAGTGTTGGGGAAAATGTGCATTAGCAAGTAACATGTTTTAGAAATTCGTTTGAAAATGATCTAGGCCAACCATCTGTGATAGTATACATTTTACCATATCGCCTGTACTCGGATGCAGCAATCAATGCAATCTAGTGAATAATTGGTGGCATATTGGGCTGTTAGTATAAAACATATACATAGTATACAGTACAAATATAGCATCTGTAATGCAACATCTGTCAACGACAGAACCAATGACATATGAACTACACAAATAGGGCAGAGAGAGAGAGAGAGAGAGAGAGAGAGAGAGAGAGAGAGAGAGAGAGAGAGAGAGAGAGAGAGAGAGAGAG
>JAUTBQ010147326.1:0-14672 GCA_032361185.1 Lepetodrilus ovalis | reverse complement strand
GGTCAACTTCAAGATGTTGGTAACACTACTACTTTATCTCATTATCTAACTCTTTTAAGCTCTGCCGGATTAGTTTCCGGTTTAGAAAAATTCTCTATGCAGAAAGTTAGACAAAGAGCTTCAAGCCCTAAGTTGCAAGTGTATAATACTGCTTTAATAAGTGGACAAATGATAGAGAAGTATAAAAATATTTTAGTACAGCCCGATAAATGGGGAAGAATAGTTGAATCTGCAATTGGCGCACACTTAATAAATTATTCTGTAAGTGAAAATTTCAACGTTTATTATTGGCGACATATAAGTAGTGAAATTGATTTTGTACTTGAAAACAATGGGATAGTTATAGGCTTAGAAATTAAAAGTGGTGCAAAGCAGCAAGCACGTGGAATGGAAATATTCCAAAAGGAATTTTTGCCAGATAAGGTAATGTTAATTGGAGATAGTGGTTTGCCTTGGCAAGACCTTTTAAAAATAAATCCTATAGAATTATTTTAAGTTGATTGGTGAAATAGAATATTGCGGAGATAACGCTGCTATGATTGCCTTTCGTGGAATACAATACCACAAAGCCGGAAAAAAAATCAGTTTAAGTTCAAACGCATACCCAAGTTTACCTTTTGATGTTTTAGTTAAATAATATATTTATGTTTTAGTATTAAATAATCCATACAAACTAGTTTTATGTCTTATGAAAACAAAATTTTTTTTCTTTTTAATAAATTTGTTTGTTGCTTTTTCGTATTCGCAAACAATTACTGTAGGTGGAAAAATAAAAAATGCAGTAACCAATCAAAACTTAGAGTATGCAAATATATCTGTCCAAAATACAAATTACGGTACTGTTTCAAATCTTGATGGAAGATACATCTTATTGCTTGATTCTACTTCGTACATCCTGAAAGTCTCTTATATCGGCTACGAAAGTAAATTTATTAAAATCAATTCAACAAATAAAGAATTAAATATTTTATTAAAACCCTTAACTTATCATTTAGAAGATGTGGTAGTTAGTAGTTTAACTTGGATTGAAAAATTTATTCTTAATGCAATAAAGGTAAAGAATTTTCAAAAAGAAAAACTTAAAAATTACAAAGCAGATGCTTATTCAAAAACACTTTTTAAGTTTAACAAAAATAATAAATATAGGATACTTGGAATACTAGAAGCTATTTCTCAAATAAGTTACGAACAACCAAATTATTTTAACGAGAAGTTATTAGCGTACAAACCCCCACCACATTTTAAAAATTTTCCATATAAAGAAATTGCTATTAATCAGAATATCAATTTCTTAAATGAATATTCGCAAATTGAGAACTTTTATATTGTTAATCCGCTTAATGATAATGCTCTTAAATATTATAATTTTAAATTGAAACGAAAAGAATTAATGGATGAAGATACAGTTATAGTTGTGGAAATAAATCCTAGTGAACAAAATATACCACTCTTCAAAGGTAAAGTAATTTTCAATCAAAGAACTTACAATGTTATTGAAACTAAATTGAAAGGGAATGATGCAATAAAAGATGGTGCAAGAGATTCGCTTGTTTTATACCAAAAATATGCTGTTAAGGATTCCATTTTTAATCTTCCATCATTTACTAAGTTTTCGTTTAATATGAATTTTGGTTTTATTTTTAAGCTTGAACAAGAATACTCATTTATTAATTACGTGCTAAATTCTACAGATAGTAAATCATATCAGTCAAATAGTACACCACGCTTTGAAGAAGAACTTAGTTCTAATATAGAGTTTAGACGAAATAATTTTTTTAAGACTCCACTTACAAAGGAAGAGCAAAAGCACATCAATAAGATTGATACGCTTTTTAATAAAGGTTCTTTGTATAAACGTTTTTTAATAAAAACATATATATTTTTGTTTAGTGATGGACCTATGCTGTATTCAGATGAAGCAGTAAATGTTTGGGGACTAAAAATAAGTAAGTTTTCCAATTGGTACCATTTCAATAAAATTGAAGGACACTATTTGGGTGGAGAGTACAACTTTATTAATAATGAGAAAATTAATCTATCCGCAAATGTCGGTTATGGTTTTTCATCAAAATTATTTTCTTTTAATTCTTGGTTTAAATGGAAAAACTTGAATGTAAATTTAAATAGTGGAATTACCAACTTAAATAATCTGTTTTTTAATAAAACTAGTCAAACATTTGATGCTTTATTTTATCATAATGATGATATGCATTATTATAAAAGTAATTCACTAAATCTTAATTATACTTTTTCGGTTACATCTAAAATAAAAATAATTCCATCACTCACTTTTGAAAGACAGTTATCTGCAAAAAATTATTCGGAATTTAGTTTGTTTTATAAAATAGAAAAATATTTACCTAATTTAGTAATTGAGAATTACAATAACCACAAGGCTGGGGTAACTTTTGAATATATTGAAAACAATAATTATAGAACCGGAAGACCAATAACAGTTAAGGGGAAATCGCTTACAAATATTAGTATGTCCTATAAATTTGGCAGTAAAAAATTATTTGGCTCAACAGAAAACCGTTCTATTTGGAATTTAGATTTACAACGACACCAAGAAATTTATAATCCTTTATCGCTTGATGTAAGAGTATTTTTGCATCTTCAAAACAAAACTGATTTTATACAAGAATTAAATTTTGTGAATAGAACTAAAAATACTTCACTGAAAGAAACAGCACTATCCTTTTATACATTAGGAGATTATGAATATCAAGTAGGAAATTATTTTAAAATAAAAAGTGATATAACACTTCTTGAATTACCAAAAATATTTAATTTTCAAATGTCTATAGGTATAGTTTATTCATTTTTAAAGCCATTGAACAAAAATAAATTTACAAAAATTAAAGTTTTAGAATCAAATTTCTTTGAATATGGAATTGCACTTAAAGGAATTTCATTTCTTAATTTGTACTTGCTTAAAAATAATTTATCTGCAAAAGATGTTTTTTTTAGAGTTGATTTTTCTATGTGGTAAAATTTATGATTTCAATGAAACAAAAGAACTATTTATCAAAACTCTTCAGCACACTATAAATTTTATTATAGGGTTTTATTTTTATATTGCCTCTTGTCTGCGAACTACTTCCACCATAAATTACAAACTTAGAAAAATTATTAGCAGAGAAATTTGGGAATATTTTTTCATATAAATTTATTCCTTTAAAGAAATCTTTTGAAACAGTTTCACCGGCTTTAATTTCAATGGGAATTGAATTGTTTCCTATTTTATAAATTAGATCAACTTCATTGCCAGTATTATCTCTGTAGAAATTAAGATTATTAACTCTACCACTATTAAATCTATATTTTAAAGTTTCAATTATAATTAGATTTTCAAAAAGGTTGCCACGCAATGGGTGAGTTTCCAAATGAGAAATATTTTCAATTCCCAAAAGGAAACTTGCTAAACCAACATCATAAAAATAGATTTTTGGAGATTTAACTAATCTCTTTTTAATATTAGTATGCAAGGGTTCTAATAAAAAAATGATGTAACTTGCTTCTAATATAGTTAGCCACTCACGTGCAGTTGTGTGAGAAATCCCTACATCGTTTCCAAGGTTATTTAAATTTAGCAATTGTCCGGTTCTACCTGCACAAAGTTTTACAAATTTCTGGAATGAACTTAAATTTTTAATTTGACTTAATTGACGTAAATCTCTTTCAACATAGGTCTCAAAGTAATCTGCATAAGCTCTTGTGGGATTTATTTTTTTATCATAAATACGTGGATAAAAGCCTTTGTAAATTAACTCATCAATTTTAGAAACTGAATAATTATTTGACACTTCGGAGAAAGTAAAAGGGAGCAGCTTTAATAATGCAGTTCTTCCGGCAAGTGATTGGTTGATTGAATTAGTAACTTCAAATTGCTGACTTCCGGTTAATATAAACATTCCGTTTGTATTTTTATCATCAACAATTTCTTGAATGTAAGATAGAAGAATAGGTACTCGTTGAATTTCATCTAAAATTGCTCCGTTCGGTAATCTTTTAAGAAAGCCTCGTGGATCGTCATTAGCAAATTCTCTTGTATCTATTGCTTCAAGGTTTATATATTTCTTTTTCTTAAAAACAGATTTTGCAAGTGTTGTTTTACCAGATTGTCTTGGTCCTGTAATTGTAACAACAGGATATTTTTTGCTTATAGCAAGTAAGTATTTACTAATTTCTCTTTGTACCATAATATTCTCTAAAATTATATTGTAGAAGTAATATAATAAAAATGCAAAATGCAAGTACAACTTGCAAATAGCAATAAATAATAATTTTATGGATAGTTTAGAGAATCGAAAGATTAACCACTACAATAAAAAGTAAATCTGTTAACTATTTTCAAAATCCATACTTTATAAACACTACTAAATTCCCTATATTTTAAGATTATATATTCCCAAATAATTAAAACATTTATGCAGAAAAAATTCTTAAATAGATTTCTAAATCTCAGTAAAAATGAGCTATACTTTGTTGTAGCATTTTTTGTGTTTGTTTTTAGTTTACTTGCTTTTACTTACTATTCTCCAAATTACTATTCGCAAAAAGAAACGGTTGTTATTAACATTGCTAACGGTGCAACGTTCAATAGTGTTGTTGATAAACTTTATGATAAAGAAGTAATTCCAAGTAAGCGTAACCTAAAAATAGCTGCTTTTCTTTTTGGAGCAGAGAAAGACATTAAAGCCGGAAGTTATAAAATTCCAAATGGGTTAAGTTATGTTAAACTTCTGTCATTATTAATAAAGGGTGAGCCTCGCAAACAAATTTCTGTAACAATTCAAGAAGGAATTTGGCATAAAGATTTAGCAAAGTTGCTTAATGAAAAGTTAGGAGTAAATGAAAAAGAATTTAGAGATTTATGTAAAGATAAAAAATATATTAAATCTTTAGGATTGAATGTGAAAAGTCTAGAAGGTTATTTGTTACCTGAAACTAATTATTTCTATGAAGGTAGTTCTGCAAAAGAAGTAATTAAAAAGCTAAGTTCAGAAATGCAAAAAATATTTTCCAAGAGTGATGTTATTACAGTTATGGAAAATAGAAACTTAAGTAAACATCAGATATTAACAATGGCTTCTATTATTGATGGTGAGTCAAATAAAGTTAGTGAGTTCAAACGGATTTCAGGCGTGTATTATAATAGATTAAAAAATGGTTGGAAGTTACAAGCTGATCCAACTGTTCAGTATGTTGTTAGAAAGAAAAGAAAAATAGTAAATAAAATTTATTATAAAGATTTAGAAATAGATTCCAAATATAATACTTACAAATACTACGGGCTTCCACCAGCTCCAATAAATCACCCTGGTAAGGAAGCAATTATGGCAGCACTTTATCCCGAAGAACATGATTATTTTTATTTTGTTGCTGATGGAAAGGGAGGACATAATTTTTCTAAGTCTGGTAGAGAACATAATAGACAAGTAATGAGATATAGGAAATGGCGACAAAACAGATAAAGATATTATTTATTTTGGTTGCAATTATTTTTGGTTTTCAAAAATGTGCAAATCAAATGTCGCCACCTGGTGGAGAGGATGACAAAACAGCACCAACGGTTATTGAAACTATACCGGGAAATGGCACGGTTAATTTTACTGATAATTCTGTAGAATTTAGTTTCTCTGA
This sequence comes from Lepetodrilus ovalis, assembly GCA_032361185.1. Lineage (NCBI taxonomy): Eukaryota > Metazoa > Mollusca > Gastropoda > Lepetellida > Lepetodrilidae > Lepetodrilus > Lepetodrilus ovalis. Next base: position 9,026 of record JAUTBQ010147326.1, on the reverse strand, counting down.
GTATGTAAATAAAAATAGTATTCGTGAAGCAATATTTGTTTCGCCTATAATTGATGGTACTTTGGAGTATAGTTGGACTAATAAAAGTGTTACAATAATCTTTCCGGATACTCTTAAAAAAAACACAACCTATTCTATTGTAGTTGGCACTTCAGTTAAAGATGTAAACAATCAAAACCCGATGACTGCCCCAAAAATTTTAACATTTTCTACAGGTTCGAAAATAGATAGTGGAAAAATTAGTGGTAGAGTTTTTTCTAGGAAACCTGAAGGAACACTAATTTTTGCATATAAAGATTTTCCCGATACGCTTAATATATTAGAAGATAAACCTTCTTATATTTCTCAAGTTGATGAGCATGGAGCTTTTACTTTAGTTGGATTAGGAATGGGTAAGTACAAAGTTTTTGCAATTGTAGATGAGTTTAAAAACAATATTTACAATATTGGTGAAGATCAATTAGGAATTCAATCACGGTTGATAGAACTAATTGGGAATAATGATGTTGTGAGTAATCTAAATTATTTCTTAGAAAAAGAAGACACACTTGTTCCACATTTCCAGAAAGTTACTATGACCGATAGAAATCATTTTGTGGTTGAATTTGATGAAGCGATTGATAGTAGCAAATTATCAATTAATAATTTTAATATCTATGATTCCACAATTTCAAAATCGTATAGTTTTAGAAAACTATTTAAGGGGAAAAAGAAGAATCAATATATATTAGGATTTACAGATTCATTAAATTTAGAAAATAATCTTTATCTAAATGTTAAAAATGTTTTTGATAATAATAAAAATATTTTGCTTTCTGAAAATTATAACTTTATTCCTTCTGATAAGTTGGATACAAATGTAACCAACATTGAAAGACTGGTTACTAAGTTTGAACGAAATACAATTGATTTCTTAAATCCCACTTTTGATATTAGTTTCTCTGATGCATTTGATACAGTCAATGCTAAAAATGGTATAAGTTTAATCACAAGAGATAGTGTTCAAATTCCAATTAAGGTAAAAATACTTGATGATGCTTCTGTTAGAATAGATATAGTAGAAAAGCTTAAACCTAAAAAAGAATATTTTGTAATGGTTGACTTAAACTTTTTTGGAGATATTGCGGGAAATAAAAGAGATACAACAATTAGTAATAGAATATCTACAATTAATAAATTTGATTTTACCGGAGCAATGGGAAGAGTAAAAACTTCAGATAGGAAAAATATAAAAGTAAATTTGCAAGGTATAAAAAGAGGTGGAACAAATTATCAAGTTTCATTGGAAAAGAATTCAACATTTAAGTTTGAAAGAATTGTTCCTGGAGATTATTTAGTTTGGGCATACTCAGATGAAGACAGTAGCGGAAGTTATTCGTATGGAAATAATAATCCATTTGAACTTGCAGAAAAATTTATTTATTATTCTGATACTCTTAACCTAAAGGCTCGCTGGCCTGTTGGTGATATAGTTATTGATTTTAATTAAATAGTATATTGTTCAGAATTATTATTGTGATATTACAATAATAGTCGTACTGAGCGGAGTCGAAGTATGACGGAAAAATAAACTGAAATATTATATATCAAAAATATTTGTTTGAATAAATGAACTAAAGAGGAAATATGACCGACCAATTAATTGAATGCGTTCCCAATTTTTCAGAGGGAAAGGACTTATCAGTAATAAAACAAATTACAGATGAAATTGAAAAAGTAGAAAATATTAAACTGCTTGATGTTGATCCCGGAGCTGATATGAATCGTACCGTGGTTACATTTGTTGGTCCTCCAAATTCTGTTAAAGAAGCAGCGTTTAATGCAATAAAGAAAGCTGCTGAGTTAATTGATATGTCAAAACATAAAGGTTCACATCCAAGAATGGGAGCAACAGATGTTTGTCCATTTGTTCCGGTTAGTGGGGTAACTACCGAAGAATGTATTGAGCTTTCTAAGGAAGTTGCAAAACGAGTTGGCGAAGAATTAAATATCCCAATTTATCTTTATGAAAAATCTGCACAAACACCTGAACGTGAAAACTTGGCAATAGTTAGAGCAGGAGAGTATGAAGCTCTTGAAGAAAAATTAAAGAAAACTGAATGGAAACCGGATTTTGGTCCAGCTAAATTTAATGCAACTAGTGGTGCAACTGTAATTGGTGTTAGAGAGTTTTTGATTGCATATAACATCAGCTTAAATACAAGAGAAAAACTTCACGCAATTGATATTGCTTATGAGTTAAGGGAAAAAGGAAGGTCAGCAAGAAAACCAATAACCAAACCATATTATTACAAAGGGCAGAAAATATTAAAATATAAAGTTGGTGAATATCCTTGTGGTGAATGTAATTTTATTGGGAAGAATATTGAGGAAACAATTTCTCATTGTAAAAAAGAACATAATTATGATTTACGAGAACTATTAAAGGCTAATAGTATCAATACCAAGAAGCCTGAAGGCAAATCTGTTAAGAAAGTAGGAATGTTCAATAATTGTAAAGCTATTGGATGGATGGTTGATGAATATGACCGAGCTCAAATTTCAATAAATCTTACTGATTATAATATTACATCAACTCACAATGTTCTTGAGGCAACCAGAAAGTTAGCTGGTGAAAGGGGATTAGTAGTTACCGGAAGTGAGATAATTGGAATGGTTCCTTATCCAGCTTTGTTGGAAACCGGAAAATATTATCTTAGAAAACAAAGTCGTTCAACTGGAATACCTGTTAAAGACATTTTAGATACAGCGGTTCAATCTTTGGGTTTGACAGATGTTGCTAACTTTAATATTAGAGAGAGAGTGTTAGGACTTCCATGCAATTTGGAAACATCTTTAGTGGAAATGAAGCTAACTGACTTTGTTGATGAAGTATCAAGAGAATCTGCGGCACCAGGTGGAGGATCTATAGCTGCACTTGCTGGTGCATTAGGAGCTTCTTTGTCCTCAATGGTTAGTAACCTTACTGCCAACAGAAGAGGAAGTAAAGATGTTGATGATGAACTTAATGAAATTGCGGATGAATGTCAGGAATTAAAGAACCATCTTGTAAAATCAATTGATGCGGATACAGATGCTTTCAATGAATATATGGATGCAAGAAGATTACCAAATAAAACTGATGAAGAAAAAACAGCAAGAAAAATTGCAATGTTAGCTGGACTCAAAAATGCTGTAAGAGTTCCACTAAGTACTGCACAGCATAGTGCAAAGGCAATTGAAATGGCAGAAGTAGTTGCAAAACTTGGTAATCCTAATTCAATAACAGATGTTGGAGTTGGAGCCCAAATGGCATATTCTGGAGTACTTGGCGGAATATACAATGTGTTAATTAATCTTAAAGATATTGATGATGAAAAGTTTTGTTCAGATATGCGAAAGAAATGTGATGAGTTAAAATATTCTTCAATTAAAAGTCTCAACAAGGTTTTAGGATTTGTAGAAAGCAAGCTATAAATATTTTTTTAATTACATTAAATTATTTTAGGTATTTATGCGGATACTCATTTTATATTAAACCAAATCCAGTTACAATAAAATGATTTGTATTCAACCCTGGTTGAGCATTTGTGATTTGTTCTAACAAATCTCCAGATTAAAATACTCGGTATAATATTATACAAGAAGACCTTACAACTTATTCAATTGTAAGGTCTTGCGGAGAGGGAGGGATTCGAACCCTCGGTACCGAGTTATCAGTACGCCGGTTTAGCAAACCGGTGGATTCAGCCACTCTCCCACCTCTCCAAACACTTGCTAAATAATACAAGTAGAAATATATAGATATTTTTTTTAATTGGAAATGATAATTCTAATTTATTTGTTAATTTATTAAAAAATTAAAACTTTGTCTCACTTTGTGAAAAGAGACGAATGATGAGACACATTTTAAAAATTTTAGTAAAGTAAATAATAGTAAAATTAGTGTATTACTTTTCGCACTTTAATAGCATAATATATAACAACAAATTTCATTATTTTAATTCTATGAATATTCTCTTGAATAAGATTTCTATAAAAATTAAGGTAATTATTTTAATCTTTATTTTACTCTCTAGTGTTGCTACCGCTCAACAAACTGGTAAGCTAAGGGGAGTTGTTACTGATTCTCTTTCATGCGAAGTACTTGCATATGCAAATGTATATATTAAAAGTCTTGGTATTGGTACTTCAACAGATTATAGAGGTTATTTTATAATTTCTTCTTTACCAATTAGTGAAGAATATGTTGCCGAAATTTCTTATGTGGGTTTTGAAAAGAAGATTATATTTTTCAAAATATCTAATAATAAAATTACACATATTGATATTGCTCTTACTCCATCAGAACTTGAATTGCAAATGGTAGAAAAAACTGCTGAAAGAGTCTATGGCGAAAATGTAACAGAAATTGGAACTCAAAAACTTTCCGCAAGAAAAATTGAAGCATTACCTAAAGGTGTTGAACCCGATATTTTTAGAGCTTTGCAATATTTGCCAGGCATTCAAAGTTCTAGCGATGTTTCCGCTCGTTTTCATGTTAGAGGAGGAGCAAGCAATCAAAATCAATTTTTACTTGATGAAATCTCAATATACAATCCTTTTCATGCACTTGGTTTATTTGGCTCTATAGATACTGAAGTAATTAATAATGTTGAACTTAATATAGGTGGTTTTTCTGCAGAGCATGCCGGTAGATTATCATCAATAATTAAAATGATTTCCAAAGATGGTAATAAACATAAGTATCAGGGCTTAGCAAGCACAAGCCTTATGTCATTTAAAGGACTTGCACAAGGTCCAATTCCTCATGGTTCATTTATAGTAAGTGGTAGAAAAAGTCATTCAAATAAAATACTAAATACTTTTTTAGATAAAAAAAATATCCCAATTGATTTTTATGATGTATTTGCAAAAATTAATTACTCTAATAAAAATGTTTTACCAAATGCAAAATTCTCCTTATTGGTTTTTGCCACCGGAGATAACATTTTCAATAATAACCCACTTGTTCCAGATGTAGAATGGGGCAATAGTGCAATAGGGTTAACCTGGTTTCAGTTTACGGAAATTCCTTTATTTTATTCAATTCAAGTATCTGCCAGTAAATTTAATGGTGAGCTAATACCTAACAATAGTGGTGTAAAAAAAATTGAAAATAAGGTTGTTGATTACACTGCAAAATTAGATGTTTCTTATGTGTTCGATAATAAGGATGAAATTCAATTTGGTACAAAAATTAAAGAAGTTCAAACAGATCTTTTTTTGCAGAACCCAATTGGAGATACAAAAAATATAGGGCCAGATGGAGCTCATGCAAATATTGGAATTTACTTGAAATATAAATTTCTTAGGTTTGCCAGATTCAATGCTGATATTGGGAGCAGATTGAATTTAGTTGGACTGTCTAGGAGTGGTTCAAATAAATTTTTTGAACCGCGTATAAGTTTGTCGTATAATTTTTCAGACCACCTTTCTTTTAAAAGTGCTTTTGGAATTTATATTCAAGAAATTACAACTCTTTCGGATGAGGATGAAGTAATAACCTATTTTGAGCCTTGGTTTATTACTCCTCGTTATATTGAACCGGCAAGAGCAACGCATTATATTTCGGGCTTTGAATGGAAGGATGGTAAGAACATTTCTGTTAATATAGAAGGGTATATTAAAACTGTAAAAAATTTACCGGCACTAAATGAGAGGAAAATATTTCTTTCAGATAACGAACTTGTTAGTGGAAGTAGTGAAGCTTATGGGATAGATTTATTATTCAAGTATAATCACAAACTTTTTAATTTTTCAACATCTTATTCGCAAGGATATGTAACAAAAAATATAAATAATTTAGTTTATCATCCTCGTTATGATATACGATATTCGTTTAAATCAATTTTGGAATTTAATATTTATAAAGGATGGAAAGCAAGTACAACCTGGGTTTTTTACTCTGGAGTTCCTTTTACATTACTAACCGGTTACTACGATAAGCTACATTTTAATGATCCTAATGATAAATTTTCATTGTTCGGTTCACAAGTAGTTTCTCCCATTTTAGGAAGTAGAAATGTTTCAAGATTGCCTAATTATCACCGTTTAGACATAAGTGTTACAAAAAGTTTTAAGTTATCCTTTATGAAATTCTATTTGAGTTTAAGTATAATTAATTTATATGATAGAGCAAACATATTCTACTTTAACAGAGATTCGGGTGAAAGAGTAAACATGCTCCCAATACTTCCAACAGCAGTTATTAAGGTGGAGCTATGATGAAAAAAATATTTTATTTAGTACTTATTATTTTTTCAATATTTGGATGTGATGATGAGGTTACCTTTCAAGCTGAGTATGAGGAAAAAGAAATTTTATATTGTGTGCTTAATGCAGATAGTAGTACTCAGTATGCTATATTAAAGATGAATTTTGCAGATAAAAATACTCAGAACAATAATTATATCAAAAATGCAAAAATTACACTTAAGCAAAATGATGTTATTGCTGAACTAAGGGATACTTCAATTTTTAATAATAATTCTGAAACTGATTTCTACTATTCAAAAAACTTCAAACCACCTCTTGGTTCGGATATAGAAATTACAGCAGAACTTCCAAATGGAAAAGTATTATCTGCTTTTTTAACTGTTCCCAAATTTTCATTGTTTGTTTTTCAGCACAGTATTTTAACTATTCCATCTTCCCAAGATCCTACAAGGTTGTATATTGGATGGACTTTGAGAAATGGGAATGATAATTTAGCATTTCTAACTAGACTTATAATTAATTACAGAATAAAAAAGAATAACACAGAAAGGGAATACAGCTATAGAATTCCTATTAAATATGTAATCAAAAATAATAGTACATTACCAATACATCCACAAATCGGTCGTACATCATTTCAAGTTTATTCCCAACAAGTTATAGATCAGGCTTTTAGAGAAATTTCAGTTGGTGATACAAATAAATCTGCTTACACAATTGTGAATGTAAACTTAGAAATATTTATTTTAGAAGAAAACCTAACAAACTATTCTGCTTCTGCAGAAGCTTTTAAAAATAACTATTCAGTAAAAGTTTATGAACCGCAAATCTCAAATATAAAAGGTGGTATAGGAGTTTTTGGAGCATACATAAAAAAAAACAAAGAGATTATTGTTCTAAAAGATTATGCTGAATCATTCGGCTATAAAAAAGCAGAGAGGGTGGAGTAAAAGTAATTTAACATTAGTTACAAATAAAATTTGTTTAGAAGCTCAAAAAAAGCAAAATTACAAATAATTGCCAAGTTTCAAATTTCAATTTAAAGTATTTGCCTTTAGCATTTTATAGCTGTTCTTACAATTGCTTGGCTTTTGGGGAATTGAGAATTATTATTTGTCTGTTATTGTTATTATTACATTTGTTTTTTAATTATAAAGGCAAAAATAAGGTACACCTGATGTGCATAGTTTTAACTCCGATTTAGACTAATAAATCTATTTCAATAATTTCTCTAATTTTCTTTTCAGTCTATCTTTAGCTTTTTCACTTTCTTTGTATATTATTGGAGCCTTCATAAATTCGTGAATTCTAATATTCTTAATATCTGTATTGATTAGTATATCCGGCTTCTTCCATTTTAATTTTTCTTGTACAATTGAGTTTTGCATAATTTGAAATGCTGAAAACAAAACTTCGTATGATGGCGGAGCAGAATTTTGCGAATTTGAGTTAGTTGAAGAAACATCAATAGCAATTGTAATATCGCACTGATCTTGAATAATATCATAGGGTAGCGGGTTTACCATTCCACCATCAATCAGTAAATGATTATTACATTCAACCGGAGGAAATAGACCTGGTAATGAAAAGCTTGCAATTACAGCTTTGTGAAGATCACCTTTTTCAATAACTACTTCTTTCTTTTCCCAATAGTCAGTTGCTACAACCTTTAATGGGATATTTAAATCTTCAAAATTATCTACTTTAATTTCTTCACGTAAAATTTTTAGAAATTTTTTCCCTTTTATCAATCCACCAGCTTTCCAACCAAAATCAAAAAAATTAAGCATCTTTGTATAATCAGATTTTTTATGAAGCTCCCAGAACCTACTATTTTTATGGAAAATTAAATCATTAACTACTTCTTTTAGCTCTTGCACAGGCGTTCCTGAAGCATAACTTGCTCCCATTATTGACCCAATGCTTGAGCCGGAAATGACCGATGGTTTTATTCCTAATTCTTCAAAAACTTCAAACATTAAAATATGTGCTAACCCACGTGCTCCTCCTGAACCTAGAGCGAGACCAATTTTTTTCATTAATTATTCTCAGTAGGTAAGGTTGATTTGTTAGAGTTTTTTGCTTCTTTTTCAATTTTCTTTAATTCTTTCTCTTTTATTTTAGCTTCTTTTTTCTTTTCAGAACTATACTTCATACTTACTCTAAAGACTGAAAATGTTAAAACAATAATTGAAAGAAAAAGTAGAATGAAAACTATATAACTTAAGTAAACCATTAAAGTTGAAGAGTCTGTTTCGGAAATAGTTTTTTGTAAGTGGTCTTTTATAGACATATAATTCAAAAATTGCCAAGTTAATGCAAGTAGAGAAAGTATAAAAGTAATTACTGCCCGTGTTTTAAGTTTTTTAAGTTGTGCTTCCATAATAATAAATTTTATAATTTAAAAGTATCGCAGATTAGTAATCTGCAAAAAAATGTTACCTAATTTACAAACAATATTGTTTAAATGAGTTTACAAAAAGAAACTTTTGAAAAATATAAATTTAGATTAGTATTAAGTAATACTAATCTAAAGTCGAAGTACGAAAATAAGTTAAATTATTAGTTCGACTGCGTACACTATAAAGTGTGCTGTAAATAATTAAAAGTTTCTAATAATTATTCTTTAACTTCATAAACTGAATCAATTAAAGTTCCATCAACCCATTTAATTACAGCAATAACTTTTTTCTTGTTCAATTTTGGTTTTGTGGGAGCACCACCACAAAATGAATTTACTTCATCATAAATTTCTTTAATTGGCTTAATTGGTAAATTTGATTTTTTAA
>JAUTBQ010147315.1:0-14676 GCA_032361185.1 Lepetodrilus ovalis | reverse complement strand
CTGTAGTGCCACTCTACAGACAGTGCATCCTACCAATATCGCGTCAGAAATGTAACTTCTGCGAAATTGATGCCGGGAAAGATTTTTCTACTGGATAAAATGTTTAAATATTGCTAAAAAGATTTTCATAAAGTGGATTAAATCATAATATTTTACCAGAAAGATTTTCATAACCTGGATAAAATGTGTAAATTTTGATAGAAAATTGAAAGAAAAATGTTCATGTGGATAAAAGGTTTTGTGTCTGGACCACACAACTGCATTAATAGTATAATACTATATTCTATTTACAGTGGAACCCCTCTAATTCGAATTGCTGGGCACCATGAATATTATTTCGAATTGTCTGGCTAGGGGGTCACCTAGCAGTGTACATGTATGACCGCGACCATGTGACAGTATCAAATTAAGCGATATTTCGAATTAGAGGGGTTCAAATTAGCGGGGTTCCATTGTACATCAACTACGACCACTTTCTGGCAACTGATACAGACCTGTTTCTGGCGTGCACTCGACAAGAGCCGCATTCCCAAAGCTAGCCACCACTTCGTACTTTGTTAGTGCTCTGTAAGTCTGCACACAGCTCCTCTTGGACACCAGTCTAGTGTCCTCCGTCATCTCTGGTTTGAGAACCATCTGGGGAACAGACCTGGTGGTTTATACCCGCTTTCAAGATAATTTTATTTATTCATGTCATGGCTGGTCGGTTTATATCTGGAGACAGACCTCTAGACTAACATAAGCCCAGTACAAGTTAAAGTGCATCTTTGGTGCCTTTGCAACGTACTGACTAACCCTGCAAGCAAGTAACTCAAAATATTAGTTATCTGTTCCACAGAACAAAGATAGAGCTATGAGAATAATAATTGGCGTTTTCAAAATTCTTTCACATATACAGTGCCCCCTCGATATAAGGCTGTTCATTACAGAGTGGATTCGGATATAAGGCTGGGTCAGATGTGGACCCCATTTTTATTTTTTGTTATTTACCTGCACTATAATATAAGGCTGGTACTATAAGGCTGGGGGTATGTCATGGACCCCAAATACAGCCTTATATAGAGGGGACACTGTATTAGGAGCATAATATTTAAATTAATACCTAAAAATCCGGGAAAACTGGATATTTAGTCTACTTTTTAAAGTTGTGAGTTATTTTACAAGCAATAAGTAAAACGTGGCAAACCTATCATGAACATGTCCTTATATCAGAAGGAACAGAGTATTTCAATTAATACCTAGAAATCTGGGAAAACTGGATGTCTGCTTTTTAAAGTTTTGAGTTATTACAAGGTATAGGTAAATACTAGGTGAACCTATCCCTCCGAGACTAAGCTTCTTACAAGGTACAGCAAGACATAGAGCCGGGTCAGTGAGGTAGAAAGATAACAAGGCTGACAACAGGTAAAACTAGACAGACCGGAGACCGGAGCTACAGGTATACGTTTCAATACGCTTCAAAACAAGAGATCACACAGGAGGCACAGGCGAACACATGTCATTTAACTGCACAAAAAAAGTACATTTTAACACTAATACATTGCTATATAGCTGTCGGGAAGTACGGCTTCGACATGAAAGGGAGAGACCGAAATATGAAATGTGTCTAGTTTTTGGAATTGTGGAAGTAAATTAGATCATAATGTCAGATTTTTTTCGGAATTTTAATCTGGCCCATACTGAGACATAGGTCGTAAAACTGTGTGACGTCTCATGTCCCTTTCATCATGATGTCTCTGTTATGATTCTTATCAAGTTGCTTCATGTTTATCCACATCTATCAGTAAAACTCTCAATATCGCCCAAAGATGGCTCCAGACAAAACTTTTGAGTTACTTGCCCACAGGCTAGTCAGGGCAAGTTGTAAAAACACCAACAGTGCTATATATTAAAAAATAGGTTGCCCACAGTGCATTTAACTTGCCCCTGTATGTCGGGCATATGTTAGCCTAGAGCCATGTGACATTATCAAGGTAATGTCTGTAATCTATGGCAACAATACCCGGTATGTGCAACCAGTGCAGAAAATAAACCAGAAAAAAAATGACACAAAAATTGGATTTGATTATCAGCTTTCCTTCAAGAACCCAGAAACGTAATGATGGGCCACAGCCAAGAAACAATCAATCTTTCTTGAACTTCCTGAACTGCTTCAAGCCAAATCAAATCTGTATTGACAGCTACGTAATATTTACCATCAGTATTTAACCTATATCTACTGAACAGACTGATGAATAATTCATGACCGCTAGCTATGTTTTAGGTGTCAGATTTTTAAATACAGTACATAAACTGAAAATCAACACATGAAGGTTGGTTTGACATAAAGGAGGGGGATGGGGGGCATTGCTCAAATATTGACATCAACATGTATCCTACCCTGCAGGAGGCTATCAGGTTCTCATTGGCTAGAGTGCATTGCATTCACATACTCACACAAGAGAACATTTTAAAGTAAAAATATAATAAAATAAAATAAACAGCTAGGTAATCAATCCTAACAAACATTGAAAATCTTGAAACATATTTCTCATAAAAATGTGTTCATCGTTCATGAAACCAATTATAAATTAACAATAAAATATATAATAAAATCACCACCTTAATAATTATTAACAACTGAGGATCTTAATGATATAGCCAGTAATAATTGACAACTTTATAAACTAAAATAAGTGCAAAAAAGTCATAATAATAGTAATCCATTGAAAATGGCTCAGTTTCTCAATGTTATCATATTTCTATGGCAGTAATCTCCCCGAGGGAAACACCCAACGTATATCTGGCAACCCAAGCTGCCTCCGGGGTACAGAAGGTTATCTGGGCAATCTTTAACACCTGTATAAGTATAAGGTACCAATTACACATGAAACACACTGAGTGGCTCACTACCTCGCCTCCAGGTACCACAATGCAATGCGTAATGTTTTCTGTACAACTACCCTCAACAGTGTAGAGGCAATTTGCAATTTGTAGCATCATCTTTTTATATGAACAAAATACAAGAAACTAATATTTCTATATACGTTTTAGCAATTTTGCTGATAAAATGCATGCTGAGGTCAAGGACAATGAGCACGAGTCCATAAAATGAGTCTACCAAACAAATATCTCTGAAATAAATACCCTTTCCACTGACAGTGTATTTAAACTTGCATACAATTGTATGAAAAAAATGTGAGTTAATTATTGCTTAACGCCGCCACGTGTAGTAATACAGTGTCCCCTCGATATAACACTGTTCGATACACAGTGGATTCGGATATAAGGCTGGGTCAGATGTGGATACCATTTTTACTTTTGTTATTTAGCTTTACTATCCTATAAGGCTGATACTTTAAGGCGGGGAGTATGTCATGGACCCCAAATTCAGCGTTATATCGAGGGGACACTGTATTTCTACCATGTGTGGCAATATGGACAGTAAATGTACACATTGTCACTTCCTACAGACTCCAGAGTGACGACAGACGGTCACAGCTGGTCTAGCAATCGATATCTGTCCTGGTTCACGTCATGTTCATTGCAACAACAACACCCGGCAACGATATATAAATAGCATCTCATTACGGAATAGGCACGATTACCAAAAATAATAAATTAAAAATTCAACACGCAAATCTTCAAAGGGAAATTTCAATTAACCTTTTCCATGATGGAGACAATCATATATGCCATATTTAGAAGTCATACTGATTAATTAACAGATAGAACGGAACCTTTATTAACCCCAGCATATAAGGTACCAATAAAAAGTACAAAAAGGAATGTGGTAATCGCAGACAAGGATTTTCTAGGAAGATGAGGTTTTACTTTCATTGTGAATTGTCAGATCGGTACGTTTCTAAGTCTTAACACCCCGTATACTTTTATTTCCAGCATTAACCCTCTCCATGCTGGAGGCAACCAGAGATGCCCTAAAGAGCAGTGTCTGTGTCTAATACAGCAGGGAGAGGGTTAACAAAGATACTGTATATTATTCGGTCTAGAATAATTTTCATAGCAGCAAATTCAAACTTGGGGGTCATACCACCTTTAAATCTACAAACACTGCTTTGCCAACATACAAAAACACCCGGTTCCTCATATATACACAACAAAATTAATTAAGGGCCAACAGATACTTTTTGGAGATTCTTTCTATTGGCTTGAGGAATATTGTGCCATCCTCCTTGCAATGTGCCTGCAGGTTCTTCAACAGTTCCTGGAGTCTGTAGACATTTAGGAATTCCTCCCCGTAAAAGTAATATAAAACTAAATGTATACATTCAATAAGGCTACTGGGTCTTAATTAAAAAATTTAAGTATCAGTATATATTTATAATACATATAGTAGAAATTGATCCCAGATTCTAGGATGTGGACCCTTGGTACATTTCATACAATATTCTATGGCACCAATATACTCAGTGCAGTCAATATTGGATGACCACTGCCCTCAATGTCTTTATATTAAATCAACGTCAAATATATATCAGATGGTTGCTAAGCAAATGACATTTATATTCAGCTATTGATCTTTCTGACGGACTATAAGAGTGGTTAATTTATCCTGCATCTGATACATGCATTAACACAGTAACATACATACAAATGATGTCATTCTTTATTAGTCTAAATCAATAACCATTTTCATAAACTGATATCAGATTGCTTTTTGTAGTTTTCAAATTGAATTTGATATTCAAATTGGAAAATAATGTTTTTCTGCAGGAAATATCCACATATAGTCATATTCTATACATATTACTACTACTACTACTGGTACTACTACTACTACTACTGGTACTACTACTACTACTAATCATAATAATAATAATAATAATAATAATAATGCGCTTAAACAGAAAAAAATGCAAACAGTAACTGACAATTGTTGAAGGAGGGAAGTACTGTAAATCCTTGTAAATGTAACACTTGAAGACATTTACGAATGTCCAATTGTTGGCATTTCAACCATCCCTAGTTTACAGTTATACAACACTGTAATAAGGAGATTGGGTGTAGAAAACAAAAAGAATGTTGGTAAAGATTACAGATTTAATTACAGAGAGCTTAAGATAACAAATTGCGAGCCTTCCACCGCAATTTGTCCTTCTGTTTCGGATCCACACTTTACACATATTTACTGACCAATCAGTCATCAAGGCGATATTTTCTCAGACGAGGTGACCATGGTAACTGGGAATGAAATGTACAACTCAATGACATGATTGACAGTCGTTGAAACAAGACTTGTCATTTTCCAAATTGGGTCCGGTTTCTACGGAACGGCTCTATGTGTTTTATATAGCTCGTTTCCCCATGCACCGTGATATGCTTGCATTTCACTACAGTGCCCCCTCAATATAATATGGTCTGATACACAGTGGATTCAGATATAAGGCGGGGTCAGATGTGGATCCCATTTTTATTTTCGTTATTTCTCTGTAATATCGTACAAGGTGGGTACTATAAGGCAGGGGGTATGTCATGGACTGCAACTTCAGCATTATATCTATAAGGGGACACTGTACCTTCTCAAAATGCATACCCTTTAAGTTCGAGTTTTGCCAAAATATATATTTTATGATCATTGCGATTTTTCTCTAAATACAATGTATAGCATTAATAATAACATATGTCAAATTATATTACACCTACTTAATTACAACAAAATTAAGTGTATTTGGTCAGGTACAACACCCATTAGAGTGGTCATTATTTGCATAAATAATTGGCAGGTGGTGCAACCGACCCAAGCAAGGGATGCATCTTATACATGGAAACAAAGTATTTTCTCAGATTTGTTATCTTGAGAAAGGTGTGCGTACTATACGTGGTAGCGTACTATACAAGGGACAGTATGGTACTCAAACTGGACTCCAGGGCACCTATTCTCGAAACATTCTTATGATCTTCTTAGCTTAAGAACATTATTAGCCCTACTATATGAACCTTTAAGATTGACACGCTCGTAATAACATTTCGAGAATAGGTCCCCAGATGATTAGGAACAGAAATGTTCAGATTAGGAATCTTGCTGCAGGGAGGATTGACCTGGATTCTGTGTGACAGCCAGTTCTGAATGGTCAACTCAAATACGAATTAAATGCTTCATACGTAGTACCATCGGTAGTTTCATTGTACTTGTAGGTACATTTTAGTTGTTTCATTTATCCCTTATGTCTAGTACGTACTTAGTCATCTCAGATAACAAAAATATAAAAATCCCAAATCAATGACATGTAGAGATGTCATTCTGTTCCTGTATTCAATGGGGCTACTCTGCTATGTTCTGAAGATGCGAATATTCAAATGATTATTTTCCTACACTTGTACGTCAAATATTTGGAATTTCTTTACCCATATTTGTTAAGTGTCCAAAATCTACATTGCAGGAGCCAAAATGTCCACATTCCAATTGGTCAGGAGTGTTTTTTGTTTGCAAGAAATGTTTACATTTCACAAACTTCCAAGCAGACAGTCTGTTAGAGGTGTTTTAATAACTTAACACTCATACATCTATCATTAGAAAATATACAACAGGCCCCAAGATTACGAAACGTTTTGAGTACGATTTCATGCTCAAGCTCAAATTTTAATGGACTTTTGTGATCAAAATCTCGAGTTCAGCATGAATTTGTACAGAACAACATATCGTAATCTCAGGGCCTGATTGCATATGAAAATTAGGTAAATTACTTCTACATAAGGTCTTACACATATCACGTGTAACTCCAAGCACATATTTCCCCTCGTGTCAGAAACAGAAACAAAAACAGAACTTGTTTCCCCTGTCAACTGGAATACAGGCATGCTCTAACGACTTAAAATACTAGCTTGACGACAGCACCAGAATAAATAGCAAATACCAGTGCATTATTTGATTAAATCTGAATTGTTTGATATGCGTAATTCTCATTATTGTGGCTGGATAACGTTTGGATAGTGCAGAGAATGGCTGTTGTTCACTGCAAT
Organism: Lepetodrilus ovalis; assembly: GCA_032361185.1. Lineage (NCBI taxonomy): Eukaryota > Metazoa > Mollusca > Gastropoda > Lepetellida > Lepetodrilidae > Lepetodrilus > Lepetodrilus ovalis. The sequence continues at coordinate 7,716 of JAUTBQ010147315.1, read as the reverse complement.
GGACTTTGGCTGCTGTTCACTGCAATGGACTTTGTGTATAAACCTACCACTGCCCCTCAGGGATCGATTTCCCAGCCTTTAAGAGGTCCTTATTAATTATCTGCACGATCAATACCAAACAGTTAAACGTGTTAAAGGTACAGGTAATCAATGAGTCTACACAATGATAGCCATGTCTGTCCCAGCTGGACTGAGACCTGGGGCTGTATAGAAGGACTGAAGGACCGATGGACCGATGGAGCACAGAAGCACACCAGTCAGTTAGTCAGTCACACAGGTGTGACAACACAGCCGAGGCGGGCCTCACTTTCCTTTGATCTCAAGATATAAAAGCCAGCGCTATGATCAACATTGATACAAGTCAGGAAGTTCAGGAGGAAATACACTGTACTAGGATGTGATTGTCAGTGTCATGCATGTGAACATAATGAAAGGAATTTGTTGTTATTGATACAGACTTAATTCATTTGTAAACATACAGAATATATTTTCTCAATCAGTGCAATTTATATATAAGATTAATGCTAGCAGAACCTTTGAACGTTTAGAACTTTTGTAAATATTATACACATAGCTGAAGATTAGAGATGCTAAACAATGGTATACATACGAGTACACACCAAAGTAAACATTTACAGCAAGTCTTAATACTATTTATTTATTTATTCATCACTGACACTGCAGGCCATTTTCTTTGCTATTCAGTCTTTGCCAGACTTTGGTTGTAGGACAACAACAAAAACTGGACAAAACCCACTGGGACAAAAACCACCCATTCTTTATTCTAGAGTGGGTGTTTATCCTTTCAGTTTTAATATTTTTTCAGGTAACCCTAGTTCTGAAGATCCCTGGCTAAATTGATTGAGTAACCTTCTGAATGCTGCAGGCAACCATAGATGCCTTAAAGCAGTAACTGGGATTAATCCTAGCACCGAGATTACAAAACTTTTGAGTACAATTGCATGCTGAAGTTCAAATTTGTGTTTTATGACATAGACAGCATTTTATATAGTGCCCTATATAGTTTTATTGAAATATTACCCTAAAGCACTTAACAAACAAGTTAAATCGAGACAACACAGGCTTGTATAGCTCAATAACACTGTGATGAAAAAAAGACACATAACGTTTAATGACGTTCAAGTAGACATTAATCTCTAACATGACATGGCTATTCACATGACATTTATATCAGTCAAGTTACATAATAGACAACCATTAAACTCATTCATAAAACATGTCTCTCTGACATCACAATCCATAATTGGGTATTTCGAATTCCTTGTGTCATAAACACAAGACGTCTTAATGTCAGCGCAATGAGTGTACTCACTGTAGAAATTGGTGCTATATAAATGAACGTATTATTATTACATTTATCTATGAGAAATATACACAAATTAATCCATTTCAATTTCCTGTTCTCTGACAATCCTGATATAAAGAATTCATTGTAATATACATCAATTGGAAATGAATTAATCCTGGCTGAATAGATCCGTATTTAGTGCTGCGTACTTTTATAACTGAATGTAACCCGAGAGATGTGGCTGCTGTTCGAGGCCCTCACACACGTGGGGAAAAGCTCACAATGAAAGGGCTCCAGGCTACAATCCTTTGATAATAAAAAAATTGGTGTTGTGTAATAGACATCTGTGTCAATCTTTGAGTGGCAGGTCGACAATACATAAATCAACTTGGTGGGAAATGCATGTCTGTGTCCATTTCAATATCCTGTCTCAATTCATGTGTCTGTTCGCGAAGTTTGTTCTATTAGATTCAAGCTGGCATTATCTGCTTTATTCGCTCCAAATCCTTTCTCTAGTTCATGTGATAGGTTGATGTTTGTTATTGTGATGATCATGAAATGGTATCAGTTTTGTAGCAAATACATGGAGATACGTAGTTTTTTTATATCAACATATACGCATTTTATATACCAGGCAAGAACTAGTTTTATTTTTACTTTTAAATTGTAATTTATGATTGATTGATTGAATTATTGTTTTACATAACAGTGGGAATGTTTTACCCATAGGCGACGACTACCGTTTTAATTAATACAATTACTAATTAGATTTGCATGGAATTTATGTAATTCTTTTCTAATTTACAGCAATTTGTTGTAATCGTAAACATGGTAAAGAAAATTAATACAAAAATATTTGCTTATATAAAATGAAAAACAATTTGGTGTGTATTGATACTTTTTCATCATCTGCTACCCTTTCACAGTACTGATTGATAAATCTATATGCTTATGTAGTATGTTACGCCAAGTACGTGACTTACGGCCTATAGGTTGCTGTTTGATCTATGTACACGAGTCAGAAAATGATTGCATGGCCTATACACATGATACAATTGATCGGACATGTATGTCAAGCAAATCATGCAAAAGGTGATCCTTTACATAAAGGTCAATAACTTTGACCTGTGTAATCAATCTTGAACTCAATGCTAACAGATACCATAGCAATGCAAATATACCTGTAACCAAGAACGGTGTTTGTAAACAATGCAGGTAAACTAATTATGGAAAATTACTTATGTTTCTACTTTCAGATGAACTACTGGTTTCACATTATTGCAAGACTATTTCAACCATATTTACAGTGTCCCCTTGATTTAAAGTTGAAGTTAAGGTCCATGATATCTGTTATAGTACCCACCTTATACGATATTACAGGTAAATTATAAATAATGAAAATTAAAATGGGATCCACGTCTGACCCTGCGTTATATCTGAATCCGCAGTGCATCGGACTGTGTTATATCGAGGGGGCACTGTACCTCATTATTATCAAAAGTCAGTATTGATAACATACGCAAACATACAATACTTTAATAGACAAAATATGTAAAAGTATTTCATATTAAGAAAAGAAAATAAACGAATACATAAACGCCTTAAAACTGCAAATAATTTCATCAAATCTTAACCAGTTAATGTACACAAAAGAAACCCAAATATTTGAAGACACTGTAGTATTAATAAATATTACAAATATACATTTATATCTGTCAATATCGACAAATGGAATAAACACGAGACCAAAACAAGGCCATTCTTCCAGCTGTTAATGTTTACTACAGTGTTGCTCCTTATGTGGCTGAGTCCCACAGAGAGATGACCAATCAAATGGACATTGTCCTGATGTCCAGGGCGATATATCAAATAACACCTCATGTCATGCTACCTTTATCGAGGAGACACAAAATCTATTGGACCCAAGATGGGCTAAGAGCCTGATACACTTGCCAACATGAACAACAGCTTAATACGATAGTTGCTCAAATCTAATGGCATTTATCATTAGTTACTTAGTTTACCTCGTAGTTGTATCATTTATTGCTCTCTTTATGACATATTTTGTTGAAAAATGATTTTAAAAAATAATAAATAAAAATTGTGTTCTTTGTTTCAATCATTTAGTGTTCTTGTTGCGTTATTGTCATGTGTTTAGTATCTTCATATGACATCCCAAATATGTTCATGATGGATCATAGAAACTAAGAAATAACCCTCTACGTTTTACAATATTTTGCTGTTTCAAACACTGACGTAAAGAGCCCTCGTTATGTTATCGTCACTTGTGTGGAGTGGATCACATGTCGTATTTCATATGCGTTGACCTCCCCAATGTTTATGACTCCTGAACTAAGCTATTCCTTATGGTCGATATCTCTTTAATATCAGGATCAATGATTTAGATTAGTCAATGCTAAATATAGCATATTACCATTATACACACTGATCTTAACACTTCCTCGTATATTTAGTCCGAGATAATCTCTCTTATTCCAGTAATCTATCGGTAGTTGGCACATGACTATTATAAACTGTGTCATGTAAACGGCTATCAGTACACAATTAGTAATCAATGCATAATATCCAAAGATTATCACTAAATAATAATAAACTATAGCTATATGCATGCATTTCCCTCATTCTTTCTTCTCTATCTATTTTTTCTTTCCCTTCTCTTGTTTTAAATAAAGTTGTATTAACTTGTAACCTATCCATTTCATTTTAGCTACACTATAGATTATTTTAAAGCTAATTAATAATGAATGAATTACTGCTTTAATTCGCAGTGGGAATATTTCACCCATATGCGATGACTACAAATTCACCTAATAACATAAGTAATTTGATAAGCCAGAAAATAAAAAAAAAGCATGAAAACGGATTTATAAGAATATGTAAAAATAATTATTGTTTGTTTCATAACAAGTTGTCTATATCAAATTGTCTGTCAGAGATTCGTACATTTCGTAATCACATGAACATAGTTGTCACATCGGTTATCCAAGTTATCAGACCACTAGGGAAATTAATGACCTGTCAATCATCATCACCATTAACATAAATGTTGCACAGTTCAGGTGGCATGTATTAATCATTTGTACTATTCTTGTACATAACATCAACACTGTATCAAACACACACACACACACACTCCTTACACTACACAAGTAGTGTTGATTTCAGTCCGCTGACGAGCGTAACACTACTTGTAGCACTACTTGAAAACATTAAGGTGACATTCCTCAAAACCAATCAGGTGATAATTGATCAGATCTTATGTCACTCCAAGGTTTACAGCCGCTAGGAGGGAGCCCACTCAGATATATTGTGTACATGACGTTATATCTGATTTCATCCCGCTATAACGATAATCCCTCGAGGACATATAACTGTGGATATGTGACTTATTTCATGTAAAAATAGAACGATATCTGTTTTGTTTATGGTTAGCTTGTACAAGTGATTTACAGTTTGCTTTGGCATTCACATTGCTCATGGCATACGTAATAGGCAAACAAACTAATGTTATTTTTTTATGATATTATTGTTTATGTATGTAGTTTGCACAACAAACAGACAATGTCTGACGTAAATAAACAAGGAATTCAATATCAATCTGACACAATGAAGTACACAAACAAAGAACAATCCTACAGGAATCCGACACAATGGAATACAGCTGTTATCAATCTTGGTTGACCTTCTATACACATATACACAAACTTTAGCAGGGCCCACCCTAATAATTATATTCAGCCAAGTGTACGTTATTCAAGCAAATACTAAGAAATCTCTATTGACAGAAATGCCATGTATTATACACCATCCCTATCACTCCTCTCGACCTCAAATTCTTTCCGCAGAGCATACAAAAGTTCGTCAGTTTACGACTGACAAAGGCAGCAGTTCATAAACACACCTGTGACACTGGCATTGAATTTATGGCTTTTGTGACACAACCAGTTCGATGGAACGAAACGAAACGAACACCAAACTCACCATGATCAAAGCCTATGAACCAAGTCGAGAAGTTCTTCCCATCCTTCTGTCCCCGAATCATCGTGTTATTGAATTAACACCACAGTTCCCTCTTCCACATGTTGTCATTCACTCCAGTCGGCCTGCGATCTTATTCAGGTATTCCAAGAGAACGCAATCTGCAGGTAAACGTCCCATGGCGAAATCCACAACTGATTGACTGCAACGTACGATACCTGTGCGTGGGGTTACAGCACTGCCAGTATGCTGGCTCAGAGGTGTAGGTACGCACTGTACGTGGAAATCTACAGCGCTAAATCCCGATCCCACACCTGAGGCTCCCAACATTCCCTGCTCGCTGAGTCGTGCGATGACATCAGGAGGGGGTCAAAGGTCACAGGCCTACTTCTCGGCGGATCCAGATTTCGAGGTGATGTAGGGGGGCCTTGCGAAACAGGATCTAGTCCAAGGATGTAGATCTGATGATCAAACGGGATTAATTGCGAGTCGGAGTCGCCCGCTCTGCAGGAAGCAGCTGGATGAGAGTTGAGTCCCTTGCGTTCAACGGACGTTGTCGATTCGACTGTATCTCATGAGTGAATACATACAGGCTTATTGATTATTGTGAGAGTAGGACGAGTTACTAGAAAGGGGCAATACGTGATTAGTAAACTATTCCTATGGCTTACTAACACTTCATTCAGCCCAAAATGGACAAGATATACAGAAACCCGAGATCTGTACATCAGTAATGATGCACATATTCAGGTCATGTTGAATAGTTTAAAAATATACTTTTGAAAAAGTTTGAATATACAAATGAAATATTTTGTCATATCTTAATAAAAAAAAAGATAAAAAATAAAAAAAGTTTGGTGAACGGGTCATGATCCATATTTGTAATTTTATTTCAATTTTAAAACTTGAGCACAGACTAACATGTATGTTAGTATGACCTGCCAGCCTGTTGAACATGACTGACAGATTTGTAACAGCTGGTGTGTCTATTTCATCCTGGTATCATGACTAATACTCGCATGACTATTTACTGTGAATAACCATTATTGCATGGTTAGATCTACCTATAGATGCCAAGATTCTAATAACGATATCGGGGACCACATCAACATGCTTTCAACATAGGGATGTAATACGCTATTTCATTTCCCATATACAAAAGGGGAAATGTTTCCTCAGTTGAAAAATAATAGGATGCCATGAGTGGGCACATTTTGCTGTGTTTATGGGGTCATGGCGTTGGGAGTAAAACTTTGGATATGTCATTGCTTATTTATAATTTATTTATTATTGAATATGGAAGTGTAAATCAATGGCTATTATTTTTCAACAAGCTCCTCCAAATCCATGAAACATGCTGAATTTACAGTTTTCATTTTGTGCTTTATATGTTGATATACGGATACTGACAGAAGAAATAAACTGTGCATTAATGAATGAATTCATTAATTCATTAGTGCTTTACTTTACAGTGGGAATATTTCACCCATATGCAAAGATTCATTCTAATTGGTTTGAATTTGCGTACATTTTTCCTATATGTTGCAGTCAACCGTGCATCCTTATGTTCACAACATTTGGTGATGCTCTAATAACACTGTTAACCTCTGACAGGATAATCAGCCATGTTAACCACTGTTAATAGCCCAGAGCACTACCCATACCACTGGCACATGTCCGGCCATTTGCACCTGTCGTTAAAGGTGTAACACCAGCAACTGGGATACTGACTGAGACAATGTGACAAACAGTTTTTATTTCCTGGTCTTGCTACATTCGTGATGAACTCATATTGTCACACACTGGGACAACTAAAGACATGGGAAATGTGTTGAATCAATGGAGAGGGTCAGAGGACAAATGTAGTCTTGAGAAGGATGGGAGGAAAGAGGGAGAGGGAAATAGAAAGAGACATGAAAGGAGAGATGGAAAAAAGGATGAGATATATAGAGAATAGTTTCGAGAAGGAAGAGAAAGAGAGGGGAGGAAGGAATAGAGGGAAATAGAAAGAGACATGAAAGGAGAAAAAAAAGGATGAGATAGAGGGGGGAAATAGAAAATATAAAAAAAATAGAGATATGAGAAAAAGATATATGAGATCAGAGAGTTCAGAGAGAAAAAAAGAAGAGAAAAATAGATCAGCAGAAAGAAATAGTAAGAGAGAAAAATAGAACGAGAATATAGAAAGATAAGAAAATAAAAGAAAGAGGGGATGGGGGTAAAGAAAGAGAATGGTGAGAGAGAGGGAAATGAGAGAAAAGGGTAGAGATATAAAGAAAGAGACAGACAGAGAGAGAGAGAAAGAGAGAGAGAGAGAGAGGGAGAGGAGAGAGAGAGGGGAGAGAGAGAGAGAGAGAGAGAGAGAGAGAGAGAGAGAGAGAGAGAGAGAGAGAGAGAGAGAGAGAGAG
>JAUTBQ010147304.1:0-14676 GCA_032361185.1 Lepetodrilus ovalis | reverse complement strand
TTATTTATTTGGATACCCAATTAGAGTGAATGCAGTGGGTATTGTACCCAATTCACAAAAGCTTATCTAGAGCTCTGTTTTACTATTTACTTCAGTGAAATATATGTTCCTACTCACTTGTCTTGTTGTTCCCTGTCAGAGCTCGGTGATGAAGATAAAGAGTTGGAGGAGTTCCTAGCTCAGACTTACATTCCTTACGTGGAGGAAGAGACCTCAAATAGATCATTGCTTTGTCTGGCTTTATGGGTGAGTACCGGTAGGCTAGAAACATTATTTGGGTGAGTTGCGGCACTATAGTAGCAAATTTGGACTTGTATTCCAATATCAATGTTAACAAAAGTTACCTTTCATGATGCGATCGTGATAGGATATGCTGCCTGTACCATTGCAATGCAGTTGTCATCCTTGGTCTGTCTGTACTAGCCGGTGCTTGCACATTCAGCGCTACGGAAACCAGGTTTCCTCCTGCCCGAAACTGACAAGCCGTGATACAGTATAAGTAAATGAATCTTGAAAGTGGCTGTAAACTAAAAACCACATTGTTTTCTCATATTATGAATTGTGCTCTCATGGAGCAATCTTCACGATAAGGATGTCCTGGTGTTGGCTCCAGGTGGTCGGTGGTCTGAGTTCGGGCCTGCAGAGTCACACGTCCACGCAGATCCTGCGGTCACTCTGCTGCCCACTGTCCAGAGCTGAGGTGGATGATGAGGACAAATGTTTGGTGTTGTCTTCCCTTGTCAAGCTTGTACTTAAAGGGACTCTAGACCGCGAGACGGTGCGAGATTGGTTCCTACATCAGAAGTATGATTTCCACCACCCACGGCTAAGACAGGCGAGTTGCCACGCATGCTCTGCTCTCTGTGTTTACAACCCATAGTGTCATTCCTAAACCATAATTGTTCTAAACTACTGTAGGATCACGTAGGTAAATATTCCAAACCCACTGTATTTCATCTTGCCTATTGTAGAGATCAGAGTATCATTCCTAACCCTCTTTCAGTGCAAATGAATATACTCATAATGTATTTGTTGCATGCTGTAATACAATTGCAATTGTGTTTCAGAAATACGGTGAAGTTTATATGCTAGTATCTCAGCCAAGCCTGTCCAGCAAGCTTGAATTTTTAAAGAATGGGAGAACTTTGAAAACGGTATGCAGTTGTATATCTATAAATATTTCGGTTAATACAACAAGCTCTGATATCACACTGTGTATGCCGTTGACCATCTGACTGTTGAAGAAGCCGTGCGACTTAGCAGAGAGAATTACTTGTACTGTATTCAGCAGGATTAATTCTGTTGTACGGTAGAGTGACAAATGTACTTCCATTCCAGTTTGACTTCACGCTGTCGTTCCTGGACGACTACGTGTCCGCCTCTCTAGAGGGACCTGGCCGTCCTTACCGGCCACGCGGTATCATGCTGCCCCAGAAGGACGGTATGTCTAGATGTCATTTCCTCAGCCGCCTGAACTTGCACTGGACAAGTCCTCAAACCAGTTTCTATTACCAGAATGTATCTTGTACTTGTCTGTGATAAAATATGATAACACCCCTCCAGAACTACAAGTTACACCAATCTTACCCAGATTTGAAGTACTGTAAATACGGCTGCGTGGAACAGTTGCAGCTACAATTGATTGTGAGTCAAATTTTCAAAACTCGCTACAAGTGTACGTCCATTGCATAAAACACTTTTATCGCTGCAATACTGGCGAATATGTCGTCGCTAATGGGTGAAGTCACTCACTGGAGAATATGGTTAGCTAAAACTATAATAGCGACAAGAGTGGTTTATGCAGCCAGAATTACCTTTATAACGGATTCCAAGACTTTGACTTACAATCACTTTTAGCTACAACTGTTCTGTGCAATGGATCCCCGAAGTGAGATAGCTATTTCCAGACGCAGCTGCCGTCGGTGTGAGAGATGGATACAGAAGTCTGTACGAGGAGATTATCAACCCAGCCTTGCAGAGCTCTGCTAAGTCGTCGCTGCCCACTGATAGTGCTGCCGATTCTCACCCTTCACGCGGCTCGGGGGATGGCCAGGAAAGGTGGGTAACTCTGTTTATCGTCTCTCCCAACCCATCCATGAAAATTGATACTAATTTACTACATATTTTCATTTTTAAAAGTGTCTACCTAGGCTTATATGTCCTATTTACGATCATAGATTTTAATGATATTCTGATGATGTGTCATTATTGTTTACCTGTATTGCTGCTGTTTCAGAGACACAGGGCTGAACCTGTCTGGTGTGAAGAAAGTGTGGAGTAGGGATGGCTTCCTGGGAGAAGACGACCAACCTGGAGCTATAGACTCACCCTTGACCTCTCTCTCCAGCAAGGTAACGCCCACCAATACCATTCCTGCCATCACAATGCCATATTTTACTGTTTTCAATAGTTAATGTTAACTTGATCTCAGCCCTCCAGTATTGTTAGATCTTGTAAAGATTACGGATATTTTCAGGGTTCTAAAGCTGGGGTGGGTTCCAGAGAGGATCAGAAGAAGCAGCAGTCAGCCCAGGCTCTCTTTGAGGGAATTGTAAGTACTGTGTGAATTACGTCTGTGTATGTGGGAATGTCCATGGGTACCCAGTAGGATGAGACGCCACAATCAATGCTAACTCAGTGCTGTGATTCCCGCAGCTACGTTAAACTCCATATTCACTCACTCACTCAGTGCTGTGAAATATTGCCAACTTTCTAATACCAAGGGAGTAATATTTCGCCCAGTATATATTTACAAATCACTATTATAAATATTATTATTATTATTATTATTATTATTATTATTATTGCCTATTTTCATTTCAGAGTGTATCTGCAACAAGCCTCACAAACAATACTAGTCAGAATTCGAACAAGTGTGGTAGTTCTGCATCTAGTGGAGGACACAGCAGAGGGTCTAGTTCTGGAGGACACAGTGGAGGGTCTAGTGGAGGACATCGCAGAGGGTCTAGTTCTGGAGGACACAGCAGAGGGTCTAGTTCTGGAGGTAGTGGTGGGTCCAATGGAAGACACAGGACAGACACGTCCCAGTCTGTCACCACTCTGTCACCTGTAGACACCGCCGGCTGGAAGGCTTACAGTGCCACAGTCACGCCCAGTGTCGGCGTGTCAGAAAATGTGACACCCAGTGCTAGCTCCTCAGAATATGTGACACCTAGTGCAAGCATGTCGGAATATGCAACACCTAGTGCCAGTTTGTCAGAACATGTGACATCCAGTCTAGAAGCTGGATCAGTAGTTGATGATGTGCAGCGGAATCAGCAGCCAGACAATAACACTAACCAACAAGAGCGGAGGGAGGTATGGCTAGACAACGAAGGATCTCCTAAACATGTGCAATATCAGTCCATTTACGACACAGACGATATCCCGGGAGTGCTGCAGGCAGTTTGCAGTGCTAGTGCCAGCCCCACCCGTGTGCACGACATTGACGAGGGCGAGAGACCAGCTGACATCATGTCTACTACCATAGACAAGTCACCAGCAGACCATCAACAAGACCCTCAGCATAGTCTGTATAGTGAATATTAATAAACTATAGACAGTCTGTATAGTGAATATTAATAAACTATAGACAGTCGCAGAGATACAGTACATATATACCTCCTGTTGTATCCTAATTACCATCTTGCTGCAACTTAAGTTAGCATCTTGTTGGGTATGACAACACATTGTTCTATTTATTATTCATGAATACAATTTGTTACCGGTACATATAACTATATATAACATATATAACTATATGTACTATGTTTAAAACTGACCATTGGCGTACCCAATCTGTTGGTTCTATATGATGTCATATGTGAACAGTTACCATGGTTGCAGAATAAAGCATTTAAACCTATGCAAGGATTCTTCCTGCTAAGTGCTGACAAGCCCATCCTCGCACCAAAGAGGTACCTGTTACGTTAGCACTGCAGGGTACCCCTGCCTCACATCTAGGGGAAAACTCGCACAAACAGTCTACAGGAGCTATACATCGAACAATGATACTGTTTCAATGGATAGATTTTTAAGGCATTTTCATCGGGAAAATAATCTCATTGGGTTTTTTTCCCGCTAGATGTGAGCCAGGGGTACCGTGCAGTGCTAACGTAACAGATACCTCTGGGGTGAGAGGATGTGACAAGCCATGATGTCGGTGAAATAAATGTTATTTATCTAAGAATGAAAACATTATGCCATTATTATTATTTGCTGTTTATTTCATTACGACAATCATGACTAGAAAATGTACAATACTGATATGTTAATAAGCAATTATTAACTTTTCTTATTTTTTTGTTTATTTCTTATAAACTTGGTGTAATGACATAGAAAAGATGAATAATTACAATGCTGATAAGGTGATTTTTTAGCTCCACACTGGTGAGAATTATGTGACTCGAAAATATGTACAATGATGATTTGGTCTTATTAACCTAAAATAAATGTCTAAATTGCTAATTATCACTAATTGCTGATTTAAATGCTAATTACAATTTGAAAAGAATGCTGCTGATATACATGTATGTGGTGAAGTACAATGTGGATATGGAAAGCTCAACTTTGAATCAATGTTTTAATTGACGAACTACAAAGCCACATTATAAACAACAAAATTAATGTGTAGTAAACATGATGATCTTGATTTTCAAAGTGATATTAATATGTTTATGTCCATAGCAAATCAAAACATGTTCACAAAATGTCCAGTGTTAGTTTCAGAAGACACTCAATAGTCCTTAGTTTGCTTCCTTATCATGTCAAAGATGATTTCTCTGAGAACAGCTGGTGTTACTCTGGCGGGATCCACGTCCCCACACGTGGCCCCTCCCTTCAACAGCACGTGGTAGATCAGAGACGAACACGTGACATCCGGGTCGCTTGTCTGACTAAGCAAAGCGTTCTTTAGCCAGACTTTAATGGCTCCGAAATCAGGAAGGTGATCTTTGTAGAAGAGTTTCAGTGTGAGTGTTGGAGAGTATCCAGTTCTAGTAATATCTGCTTGTAAGCTCTGTGACCAGTGGAAGACTCCAGCGTCCCAGTAGCCGCCGATGTATGTGCCGTCCTGCTGGGCCAGCGTCACGTGACCGTCACGTGATGAGTCGCCTCGCGGCACCCAGAACCTGACGATGAAGAACGGTTCTGACTTGAACGGCATCTCCATGGAGCCCATGTGGACAGAGCTGAAATAGGCAAAACAGATTTTATTTATTGTTAGACAATTAATTAGTTTACAATTATGATGTATCGCTTGACTCTATCCACACTGAAGGCAACCGGAGATGTCCTAAAGAGATTGCACATGTCTAATCCAGCAAGAAGAGGGTTAAGTAGTGCCATCAACACATTACCTGAAGTACATTGTCAGTTTATGCTCTTCTGATGTTTTCCCGATTTCGATCTGCAGTTCAAATGATCTTTGCATAGCACATTGGCAAGTCAAAAGCTATTCACTGCTACAGTAAAAGCATAGCCTTGATAGATATCCTGGCCAAGTTACGTCAAACGCAGGACTAAAACTGTACATGGCTTGCATTGTGATTAGATAGAGATGCAAGCTCACATACTGTCTTTTAGAATGTCCAGGTATGTAAGGAAGAAGGGATCAATACACGGCCAGACTCCTAATAATAGATATTGCATCACCCAATATGTCGCCAGTCCAAGAACAACAAACGACTCGATCGATTCCTTCTACGTTTCCTACGCGTTATTGTTTGTTTAAATGTATTTGCGCTCTACTAAGTACTATACCTGTCGCAACACATGTACACATCCAACCGTTACTAGTCTAGCGTATTCTACATAAAACCAAGGTCTGTAAGAGCAATAACGTTTTCTGTTACGATCGTCTAGCATTCCTTCATTCTGACATCCGGTGGTACTCTCGATAGATTTTCCCGTCTAACATTTACAGAGCATAGGCCTACCATTAATCCACTTTAATTTCCGGTTGCGTTCGTCGCAAATGGGTGAAAGATTCCCGCAACGACGTTAACCTCCATATTCCGGTTGCGTACGTATACCTTCTTTTCGATCGCGTACCTTCTCTACCCAACGAGACGAAGATTCCCGCAGCGACGTTAAACTCCATAATCACTCGCGGAGGTTAACAGCCACCAACCCCGGCATCCACTGTTGCAGTGGACTTCAAGTGGAAGTCCCAGCTACGTGTCTACATCACCTACATCATGTCTCACCTTTCTGTGGCACTAGCCTGGAAATGTCCGCCGGTCGCTGTCCCACACTATCACAACTACATCGGTAATGCAGTAGATGCTTGATACTTTAAAATACCCCACTTTGTTGATGTGTAACATATGGAGAGACCATTCAAACCAAATGTATCGACTGCCGTCTTCAAATCACACGGGACTATTGTTAACAAGAATACTGCAGTATTTGAAAGAAACACATGTGCACTCCGAGAAGTATTTCCATAATTAATTCTTGCGATACCAAGTAAAACGTCCAAACGCAATATTTCCAAATGTAATGTTTTGCATAAGGTGTGTAAATCAATATTTTAATTGAAACATCAATAAACCTTTTGAATGCTTATTTATCGTACTGTAATTTATATGCATAGGCCTACTAGTGTTAACGTGTTGGTGTATCTAATAACGTACTGAAGGTGTTCATTCGCCCTTCTTGAAACACATCATGTCACAACTTATAAACACATATAGATATAATTTATAGATGATAGATCATTCCGCATAAAGGCAACTTGTATTGGAAACCTATAACACTAGTTCTATCATCAATATAATGACCATACCATTGTCCAGAATATTAGGACAGGGAAACTATCATCGAATAGCTACGTAACAAAAAAAAACAAAAACAAAAAACCCCCAGAATTTAAAATAATAAAATGGGATAGATCTACGTTGTACATAACGTTATTGCAGACAATTACTTTAGAATGTATGAGTAGCCCTATGCTTACTCGCATGCATAACGTACTACATACTATAGTTAACGAGATAATATTAAGTTAAAATAAATGTATTAAGCCCTAAAGGTTGTGCTAGGTGGACGGTGTTGGGTAGGGCGCCAAGGTAAGGGATCTGGATGTACTCACCGTCGTCGTGCAGTAGTGCCTTTAGCCAGGAGCAGTGTCGTTCCTAGCAGCACCATGGTCACAGTGTACTACAGTATAGACGCCGACAGCCACACGGTACCGCTGTGATGAAGACTATAGAACGGATGGGGAAAAAAGTCACGTTAAATATAAATATCCCTCTTTCTGAAAAGTCTTTCAATGAGTCAATACAATTTCATTTGAATAAAAAAAAGTTAATCAAAAACACGACTTGGATTGCGATTGTCGTGTGTATTGGTAACGCGCAATAAACGTTGCAACGAAGCGTTAGTAAATGCTTTCTTCTCGTGGACGCGTGGCGACAGTGGGTATAACGGTCTCGCTCTCCACAAAGCGGGGCAATAGCGGTGACAGATGATACAATAGCAATGGAGATATTGCCTGGAGACTGGGCTATAATACCGCCATATGCCCGCCTCCTGCAGCCGTCCACACTTCTTTCAACCTTTCTAATGTTAATCGCCTAATCAACCTGATCACCAATCGATTTATCATCAAGTCGTATTTTCTCCAAATCGAAGTTCATAGTTCTCGAGTTTTTCATATTTTTATACATAGAATTAAATTATCACTGATACATTCTGCCTCCATTGAGAATTCATACATGTACATTGTGGTACTGTTATAATGTATAGGGATAATCTGATGCCAGTGGTCACATTAATCTAGCCTTGATAGGAAGTGGAATAAGACGGCATGGAGGGATTATTTATTCCTTTATTATTCAGATGTTAAAGAAATTATTTTCTTTCATCCTCCAATACTGATAAAATAATTCTTAATAATGTCTGTCCTCAATGATGCTGATATGATTGAATCTGAATACAAGGCATATGAAAGGACATCTTTATTTAATATGAACAGTTTTTCATCATTTTCAGGTGATACGCGCACGGCAAAACGTCGACAGAAATTGGGAAAAGGTTATAACATTGGCGAAAATGTCGGCATTCATTTGGTAAAACGTCGACTATATTCTTCTATTTTCTTATGCTGAAGTAAGATTTTATATCACAGTTTAATAGAATGAGGTGATAACCATACTCGTTATCAACCAACGACATGGACAATCGAGTTGGAGACATCATTGACCAAATGTTCTTTCGTTTGCAGCAGAGGATTTTTTAAATTTATTGTAACTACTTAATACTAATATCATAAGATTTTGTCACTTTTATGTGTCGACTACTGCACTATTTAAAACGGACAATGAATGTCATCAGAATGAATCAGTTATATCAACAATTGGTCATCATACTTGCTAACAACGATTTAACCAATCAGTTGAAACAAGTGCACATTATTTGAAATGTCTTCTGAAAGAAGTCGACTCCTACTTATGAAGGCTATTAAAATATGCAATGGTCATGAGTTATGAGTTTCACAGGAGATGGAAATACTATAGTAGGCCTACACATACTGATGCCCTGAATATGACAATAGTTAGTTTCATATCCTGTTGAAATAAAATAATAATATTAATAATAATGAGACTGCTTATATTGCGCTAAATCCTCGCTCGAAAAACCGCTACATTATTACCCCGGTCAGTGGATCACTGTGCAATCATGTAATTCTCAACTTCCTGGTGAGTATGCAACCCCAAGCTGCCGTTCCAGGCGCAACATGGTTAACATTCACATGTCCATCACATCCTTCCGGGATATAGTAGTCCCTCCCGCCTTCAAACACATCTACCTGTGTCATGTGTATAGATCGATTGTTTTCCAACATACTACTCAACCAGTACGATTGGAATTACTAATTTTATCTACTTTGGATAATAATACTTATTAAAACAAATGCGTGCTACTGTAGGAGATCTGCACTGAATGCGATTTGCGAGTTTCTGATACTTGTCTCAATACATCGATCGTTCGAGACATCTATCTCTCCCTTGGGAACCGACTTTTTCTGAAGTTGACATATCCCTTATTGACCTAAATCCGCCAGAATCCCCGTGTGTGTTTCCTTTGTCTTGGCAGCAGGCAATTTTCTTTAAGCCTTTCCTAAATCCGCTAACAGTGTGTGTTCTACCTGGACGTTTGACGTACCATTGGATTCCCACTGGAGTTCGTGGATGTCACCTACCGTCTATAACTGTTCACACCTGCCCTACAGTTCCATCTGGTTGTCTCCGTTGTTGCCTGTAACCTAGCATTGGTCCAGACTGGTGTGTGGACACTGTGAGGACCCAGGACGACATGCCCCTGCCTAGGACGTCCTCCAAGGCCTCCTGTGTCACCAGAACGGCCTCTGTCAGCAGCCTGAGGTCTCACTCGCAGACTAGTGTCAGTGGACTCGGGGCCAAGGGCTCCTTTACCAGGTGAGCCTCGACATACCGTTCATACCGGTATAATACAATTGGTGTTGCCGATATAGACTTTACAGACAGTGTTGCCTATCGTGGTATCGATATATACATTGCCGATATAATATGCCACGTTAATTGTAAATAAAGTGCTGGTGATAATGCATTGGCCTACATATAGGCTACCCAATATGTTTTGCGATATATACATGTAGTATACATGATGCAAGTATTTCTACACACATTGTACAATATTGTTGATTTCCACAAACTTGTATGTAATCATTTTGCCTTTTCCCACTCTACAAAATAGACTATGGACATCGATGTTTAATGTCGATGAGCACTAGTTGAACTTTACCATTTTCATTGACGTCATTTATCACCCGAATTACATGTTGAAATGGAACAGTTCTTAAGCCATGTGTAGAGCTAGGGTTACTATACCACTATAAACAGGTAATAAGGGAATTTGTATATAACAAATAAGTACCAATATTCGACCAATTGGCATTTGGGCCTACAGTGAATTCGACCAAATGGGATGATACCATAGGGGTGTAATACGTTATAACATTGAGTCGATCTGTACTACATTCTTAAATTCTTATACCAAACATATTCTTGACATGCTAACCAACTAATGCACGATATGAATATATGCATAGGGCCTACATTAAGAGTTCACCTTTTCATATATGACACAGAGAGAATTCTGATGAAAAGTTAATAGTAATATACCATATGATTTTAAAGGGTGTTATGCTATATAATATAATAAGTCAATAATGTTCGCTCATGATGGTCGCTCAGAGACTGGTACATAGCACACACACACACACGCACACACACATGCACTCACGCATCCACGCGCACACACACGCACACACGCATAATGTGGAGTTTTATAAACAGTTCGGCCGGATGCCACCTTCACTGTTCATATTACAGGATCAATTCTCAAAGGTCAAAGACAGTTAACACTATACAACGTATTGATAGAATGTGAAAGAAAACATGCATTGTGAGCAAAATGGTCAATGGCATTATCATTTAGCGATCACCTCGTAAATCTTAGCTAGAACAGCTCGCCGGCACCTGTCTCTGTAAACGAGGTAACGCTGGGGAATGACTCCAGCCAACAGCCAATCGCCAATAGCATACAGTACATTTATTAGCAATGTATACATGGCATGCTTTGATAACTGGACACCAGATCCTGAATCATGCCATTTATAAATACAAGTTCTTGTGATATTAGGTTTCAACAGCATTCAAATTAATTGGTACTCGTAGATACTGCAATCAAACAATCGCGATCAGCATAGTTTGTTGTTTCATACTATTATATTACAACAGTACAGTACGTACTAGCTGACGAGGAAGAAGTTTGTACTTCAGATAAAATATAATTATGTCATAGTTTATTTAGTTCAATGATTATTATTCGCTTTATAAATGTTGTATATAGTCAATAGATATACTAGTATGCAATCATGTCGATATGTTTGTTTCGACGGTGTATAGATAACTTGTGTACGAGTTATTAATATTAGAGATCGTTATAACCAGAGTGCTTGATGAATACCGGTAGTGCCGATTGTTGATTATAACCAAGTTCCTGGTATAATGGATACATGCACGACCACGTTGGAATTCACACATTAGCATCATTGAAAACTCTGTGGCAGTGGAAGTGTCGAAGGTCTGGTCGATTTGCTAAACGATACCACTAGATGTCACGTCACGACCACTTTACGGGATCGTGCCAGTTATGGATTCAGGTTCATGATATACTGTGCTAATAGTAAGAGTAATTATTGACGTTGATCTCATAGTGAGGACAGGGAGGTCGATGGTTAGCCTTAATCGTGGAGATCTATATCCGACTTTTAACTCTGTGGCACTATACATAGCCCGTGGACACACCGCCGTAACGGTAATAGGTATATAGCAATATTGTGACAGGTGCGACATTATTGTGCCACCCCTCGAGGCCACTACTATTTAGAAACCATGAGAACATAATGGGAACATAACAGGAACAAATTGTTCCATGGCAGCTTATCTTGTTCAAAGTGAAAGTGTTCTTTAGTTTAGCTGGAGGGGCTTCGCAGGGATTCATCGTGATGCAATGCTATCACACGGGCATGGAGTATAGTGCTATGAATCTGGTTTGATGCACGACAAACTTACCAAGAACTGATGTTTCTTTAGGATTGTTATCAGAACGTCAGAATGGTATGCGTGTACACTACACGTGCTGTACGCTGTAAACAAATCAACCACATCCTTCGCGTCTAGAGCCTACTGTCTCCCGCTCTACCTGGGCAGCATCGACGTCTACGTGTTTATTTGACAGACATTGTTGTGTATACAGATGAAGTATGGGTCAGGCATACCCTGGAATACACTTCCTATACAACAGGAGCACGTGATACAAACTTGCGCAACTGTTGGACACGATGCTGAAGTATAACTGACTGTCAATAGTATATGTCCACCTATAAATTATATGGTATAGTTTTAAGATTCATATTGCATTCTACCATCAGTAGACTTGTTTTAGTTTGAAGAACAATTCATGACTTTCGCGTTTACTAGATGTGCCACATCTAACCGCAGTTTTCTAGAAGAATCAGTAGCGAGCTGCTCTGTTACATGGATATATTGACCTCTGTTTGAGATTCCTTGTATTTCCTATCCTGCCATGTCTACGGATAAATCTCCAGGAACCATGTGGACCAAGCTGGGGTACGTATGTCGCAGGATATCCTCTCACGAAGCTCTCTTATCCACTAAGAGAGTGGTAGCGCTCGCTTTGCCGATAGCTAATACACTGCTAATAAGCGAGCGCTACCAGTCTATTAGTAGAAGAGAGTTTCGTGAAAGGATACCCAGGATTATTTCTATTTCACATAACTGTGATTTGTCTAGAGTGTCATGAGCACACCAACCTAAGTTCTGTACACTTTAGACGTCATCGTTCATTATGTATATACTATTTCAAACATTATATTATTTTATTTTATTTAATTTATGTCGGTTATTGTTGTAACATGGGGAAACATGGAGCAATATCACAGCAAAAACGTTAGATATCCTGTTCAAGGATCCAAACAAAAACCGAGTGTCCAGGCCCTTAGATTTCGAAACTTTTCTGAGTACGATTTAATATGAGGATTTATTGACAAAACTTTGAGTTGAGCATGAAATCGTACTCAGAAAGCTTTAAAGGTTTCGCAATCTCGGAGCCTGCTGTCCTTTTGACGATCTATCTTAGGTGTCCTGACCAGATCAGCCAACAGGACACCTACTCATTTGTTGCTGTACATCTAAGTAGAGAACAGAGTATCCTTTCACGAAGCTCTCTTATCCACTAAGAGAGTGGTAGCGCTCGCTTTTCCGATAGCTAATACATTGCTAAACGAGCGCTACCAGTCTCTTAGTAGAAGCTTAGCTTCGTGAAATGATACCCAGGACTGTATTCGGGATGTTTGGAGTGTAATGTCTCTAAACTATATAGCAGTACATTACCATCATATAGGTTCGTTATTTGTCTTGACAATACGCTGAGACTTGAACAAGACTAGTGGGTACTGCTAGCATATACTAGTAATTTGGTGTTTAGTTTAAATATATTTTATTCACAATGGAAAAGGATTGGACACAAGTTACACCAACTTAGAAAAAGTTCGATTCGGTGTTCCAGATGTTCTATGTGTTCCAGGCTATCCTTTCACGAAGCTCTCTTATCCACTAAGAGAGTGGTAGCGCTCTCTTTGTCGATAGTTGATACACTGCTAAGGGAGTGCTACCAGTCTCTTAGTAGTTAAGAGAGCTTCGTGAAAGGATACACAGGTTATATTCACTGCATTTCTGTGACAAAGAGCCTTAAGAAAACGCATTAACAGGCTCAACGTTTAGAAAATACTTAGTCAATTATATAATGATCATGCAAACAATTACAAATGATCCTGTGTAACATGCCGACTTCATATGACATAATCTATACGAATTACAATCATAAACTAACTAACATGCAATTGCGTCCATACTTCAACAATCGGTACCTCATTAAGTTAACTGACTACAATCCAAAGTGGTAGTGATATAAAGTATTATTAGCCACCTTATTATATATATTATATATATATATCCTAGAACCAGGATATCACTGTGCTCCGTGGATTGTCGGCCACATGAATGGCACCGTATACTTTACAATGCCAATTTATTGAACCAATGACACATTCACGATCCAACAGTCTCATTGCCCAAGTTCTCACGATCCAATAGTTTACCACGACAATGTGTATATCATAGTTATCTGGTTCCGTATGTAGTCCTCTCGCTCTATCAATGACAACGCTCCGATGTATACCGAATGTGAGCCCATTGTGCGAATGGATCGTGACTCTACCGTCAAATGCACGCTAACAATTGTATTACCAGCCCGCACAGGCACTACGTTTGCCCTTTTATCCGTTTCATACACATACTTGATAAAGGAAATTGGCACGCACCATTGGGTATAAAATAAAGTTATTGTTCGGTATTGTGATCACGCGTTGTGCATTTCAATACGGAATCAAGTGAGAACTGACTAGAAGCAGGCAGGCCTAATCTTACTTTGATTGATGTCTTTGCATATCGACATGGGCGGCAGTTTATTGAACGGCATAAACATCTCTCTACGCATTGGACGTTTTCAATGCACGGCAATATACACACATGCTGCTTTAAATATGTAAATAATGCATTATGATACAATACAGTTTTAAATATCGCTGACCCTTTACACACTGGCAGTATATATACGCCTCATTGAGCACATTTACTGTCTCCTGTTTGAAACATATCTGTACTAATACCGTGTACAAGGACTAATGTTCCTTCAGTCAGCAAGAGCGTTCTGTAGACTACTGCTACGCTTACACGTAGGCTACACTCATGCTACATTCTCTGTGAACTGGAACTGAGAAGGAGTCGGCTGCTCGACTGGCGTCATGGCGGATGAAGGGATGCTGCTATCAGGTTCTGTCAAAAGAACAAAAAGGAAAAGCTCGACAGATTGTGATAGTTGTAAGAATGTTCCAGTTAGCACGGGGTAAGTACCCGTCAACACAGACAGCTAAACTAAGCCTATTCAGTATTGTACATTGGACAGAACCGCCTTAAAGGCATACAATCACGGTTGATAGACCTAGATAATGACCAAACGAATTTCAGTCTGAGACTATTTACGTTT
>JAUTBQ010147293.1:0-14676 GCA_032361185.1 Lepetodrilus ovalis | reverse complement strand
CTACTACTATTACTACTACTTTGTTATTGGTAATGTGGGTTTAGAGTCGCTTTCTAGAATCTTTAACTAATATAACTTGTCAGTTTAGGGCAGGAGGAAACCCACAACATCCGTAGCGCTGAATGTTGTAGTAAACCTGGGAGCACCGGCTTGTAGTGACATACTTCTACTACTACTACTACTACTACCACTACCACTACTACTACTACTACTACTACTGCTAATAATAATAATAATAATAATAATAGCAATAACAGCAATAATATTATTGCAATACAACTCAGTAGCGTTCTCTCTATGCATGTAGCCTACACTGTAGATACGAAACTGTACTTTTATTTACATTCCAGATCGTTTTACAATCCTTTGTCAGAGATTCCTACTCCTTCTACCCACTACACAAGATAATGAGGATGAAGACCACCAATCGTAGTCCACAGTGACGATACATGTACCGTGTGTTCCATTCTCTACGTGGTGTCCACTGTGTGGTAGCTTGAGCAGTGAACTGGTTCTGATGAGGCCTTGGCTTCCGGTCTTGCGCAGAACAAAAATAACGAACCACCATTGACGACGTGAACAAAGATACAGTATCGTGAACGAAAGATACAGTCTTTCGGTATTTAAGTAGATAGTATATTACAATGTAGTAGATTTACATGTGATATATTAATTTACAAATGTATCTGCTAAATACGTCGATGCTAGAAAGCCATGTGCCACAACAGTCGTGGGGTATACATTTTGCGATTTGGATTTCAAATCGGATTATCATGTTAATGGTCATGATCATGTCATTTCGTGTAATGAAAACGGAATATATATACAGAACTGATATGCAATTGTGTTAGTTCCATATGTGGCAAAGGAGCGTGAAGTCTAGCAGAGTGGAAATACATTCTACAGTCCTATACCATTCAAGATTACTTGTATATACAAAGTCTTGTGCATCTGAAATTTCGCAACGTATATGCTTTTATAAGCATCGTTTCAACAAGTTAATGAGCTAAGACTACAAATGAACTCTTTTAGAACCATATTTAACTGCATTGTATTAATACAATAATACAAGTGACGTAGACTCGTATACGACGCACCGTCATGAATGTAACTCTTTCCATTCAATTATATTTCTCTTGTCGAAGTCGAACTATTCAACAACAATAAATTAATACTTTATTTTGACACCACATACACGTATATACAATATCATCCATAATATCAGTTCTGTCATGGCCATTTTTCTGCGCAGTTTATTTTTTAGCGGTCAGCTTTCGCCGGAGTGCAGAGTTATGCGTCGACGTAGTTAGGCGGGTAGTTTATCACCATCCCATGTGGACAGCTAGGTTTTGGACAGCATTTCCCGGCTTTGGGTGGAATCATGCTGCAAATACTAGGAAGCTGCCACTGTAGACAACTGCAATCAAACACAATATATTTATATGTCGGTGAATGAATAGTGACCACACTATTGGAGATCTAGGTATCCTTTCACGAAGCTCTCTTATCCACTAAGAGACCATAGCGCTCTTTTTGACGATAGCTAATGCACTGCAAAGAGAGCGCTTTGGCGGATAAGAGAGCTTTATGAATGGATATCCTGTATGCTATTGCATATCTACATGGACCAGTTTTTAGGCGCAGCGATACACATGGTAATAACTATGTCTGAGCGGAGTGATTTCACATAATCAATATGGCATCAATGTATACAGTCGACCACCGTTTACCCGGACTTCAGATAACCGGTTTCCTTGCTATCCGGACGGTTTTTACCGGGAACCAATATTTTCCTATATAAAATGACTCAGATAACCGGAAATTCGGTTTCCGTTTACGGACGGACATATCCAGGAACCAAATAGACATATTAAGCATAATATGTGTTCAGATAACCGGACGATAAAATAACTAAAAACTGCTGATAGTAGATTAGTAAGGCAGCCATGTTGTCGAGATCAGTCAAAACAGATTAGACCGACCGCGACTTTAAAAGGGAACGTGTTTTGACAACAATGCATTGTTTCACAAAACCTGTTGAGGTTAATCAGCGTAATTTCCCTTGGAATAGAAGCTAACATAAAGGATTTGCAAACACCGGTAATCAGTGTCAGTTACACTGGCGAGTCGCTCTCGGATATAGACATAATACAGATTGTTAATCCTGATCCAGACGAGAGTTCCTCAGATGACGAACCAAGCCCTTCACCGAAAAGGAAATGTCATGTCAAACAAAGAGCACTGTGTAGCCATAGCGAGCCTGTTGACACACT
This sequence comes from Lepetodrilus ovalis, assembly GCA_032361185.1. Lineage (NCBI taxonomy): Eukaryota > Metazoa > Mollusca > Gastropoda > Lepetellida > Lepetodrilidae > Lepetodrilus > Lepetodrilus ovalis. Next base: position 12,403 of record JAUTBQ010147293.1, on the reverse strand, counting down.
ACGAGGAACATGGACAGTCTTGAATACGTGTTAATTAAGACTAATGCAGCAGCCAGCCCATTCCATGTTGTCATTACAATCGGTGATCACTGACTTTTTTCATTGACAGTAACTCGAGCAATGTATCAGCTGATAATACACATGCATCCTATACTATATTATGTTACATGATCAATACATGTATGCATAATGGTTCATACTTTGTTTGATGAAATATATAACTGAAGTCGTATATCTGTGTTTGTCTTTGTAATTTACAAGAAAGTGGGGCAACTCTTGCCAAATTCAGATAACCAGAAATTGAGTTACCCCGCATGATTTTACCGGGAACACAACCGTCCGGATAAACGGGGGTCGACTGTATTGTGTTTCAATGCTTATGGTTAATCCATCTTAGAAGATTAATCACTTTCTATTATGATCAGAAAGCACATGGGATGTCTTTCTGACGCTGTGATCACACCTGCCCATCTACATAATAGTCTCATCTGTCAGAGTGCTACATCCATCTACTCCACTTTGCCTGAGCGAACGAGTCTTGGCATACAATGAGTGCCATCATCAAGGTGATACCTACTTTAATGTACTTTCACTTTCAGTTATCAGTCGCTTGGCCGTTGGCCCTGTGTATTGATTAGTAACATCTTCTGAGATGTCAAACCTTGAAGGTCGAGTTTGAATCTTGGCTGGTATCATGGTGTTGGAGCAGCTGCAAAGTGGCGTGAAGTTAGTGTGACGGCTGTGTGCATACTGTGCAGTTATTATTCGTGGTACTTGTGCAGTTTACACATGGGTGAAACATTTCTGCAGCAACATTAAGCAATAAACAAATCATGCTTAATTAATGTGACACACTGAAAATCTAGAGAAAAGACAAATTGCTAAGGCCAAATAATATGATCCAAAGGCTACTAACTTTAATGGTATCCTGACAATTGTGGAAGATAGCTCATGGTGTTGTAATCCTCGTACCCCAGAGGTACTTATCATGTTATCACGTCACAATACCCCTGGCACACATCTAAGGGAAATCTCATGCAAACAGACAAGAAGCTAAAAATAGAACCATTTTCAATGACCAATCAAAAGAAAATATAACATAAGCAAATTTATGTAATTCCAATGTATGTATGCATGTGACTAGCAATTTACTAGCAGGAATGATACACATTATTTCATTAGAGGTTTTTTCAGCAATAACATCATCACATATGGGTGAAAGATTCCCGCTTTGATGTAAAACAATAATTCACACACACAGCAATAATGTCAGTTGGACGTTTGCGCAAGTTTCCCCCTAGATGTGTGCCAGGGGTACTGTGTAGTGATAACATAATAAGTACCTCTGGGGTGCGATGATGAGTGCTGTAGTATCTATATATTTGTTAATGTATTGGCTGAATTGCTGGTAGATAGATTCATTTCACGGTGCTGTACCTACTTCTTCCTATATGGTCCATAAGCATAATCTTACATTGCTGGCAGATAAAGCCAGTGTTTACACCCATTGAGAATGACGTGGTATGTTTTCTATTAATATGTGGCAAATATGCCGAAGTGTAGCCAAAATGGTCAACACTACAAACAACTTATGTCGTTGTTGTATCACAAAACCACTTCAATTTCCTAAATATCCCAAATAATAATTATATAGTTATTTGTATTGACTAACACACAGTATCTGTACCAAGGGTCACAATGAATTTGTGTAATGAAACACCGTGGTCTATCCCTTGATAGATATAGCCTGTTATTCCATGGATTAATGCGGCTCTGGTAAGCGAGTGATTCTATACGTGGGGCAGGCATGTATAGGCTATCTGGCACAGGTCTACAGCCAAGTGCTGCAGGAATACATAGCATATCTATACAGGCCGTCTTACTGCCTTTGATAGAGGTCTCCACTCAGGCTTGAACACCAGGTGACCTAACTGAAGACCTGCCCGTTGTACTTACATTGAACTATTCATCTACGATTGACACACTACAACGAATGTTGTTGTTGCTGTTGCTGGTGGATAGGGATACTTGATACTTTGCCCCTGCGGTTACGGCCTGCTCTGCATATGAATACATACATGTTGTGCCGGAGTTAATTAAGATTTGTTTTCACCACGTATATACATACTTAACGGTTTTACCTCGGCTGTAGCGAGCGAGTGCGGGAGTAGGGTGTGCAATCAGTTGAAGAGCCAGCTGGATATACCTACAGTGTTCTCAGCCCACGGGGGATTTAGCACTACTGCCATCTCTGCTGCTGGTAATGGTGTCAGGTCTGCTATATAGTTCTACATGGATGTCTTCACAGTGCCGTAATTCCTGGTATCGCTTTCCTATAAACACACCTGGTGCCGATCTGCAATTCTTCAGGTGTCGGGTGAAATTGGTTCCTCGTAGAGCTATAGTGGTGTCGCCTCTGATGTGTGGATTCTATCGTACCTAGTGAAAGTGTCAAAAGTGTATGTTCGTCTGCGGATGTTTTTTTTTTTTTTTATGGACTGATATCATCTTTACCTGATTGACACCTGTCCATCACTGAGGGTGTATTCAAGGTCAGAGGTCGTGCTAGTACACCCGTGTTTATATGTGTATCCTACAGGTATACACAGACCAAGACACAGCTTGCTCGTCATAAGCGTATCGATAGCATGTCTATTTCCCTTGCTGATGGACAGGCATCGTAATAAGCCGGCTTGTCTAACCTGCGACCAGGCTGCTCGTTGGTCGTGACACTCTGTGACACTCTGTGACACTCTGTGACACTCTGTGGCATTGGTCCTGAATGCCGTTGTACATTTCCCGTGTCTGTGGAGGTCCTTGAAGTGACGACGTTTCCACTTCACAGAGGATAGTAACGTTTTCGTCATTGAATGTCGGTAATGACTTGCTATTGATTCCCGCTAAGCGCGATTGTTGTTATTGTCATTAATACACAGGGGTGATAACTCGTCCAAAGGGCAATGTGTGTCTTGGAAATACTATCAACACGCCTTGAATATGTTCACTTTGATCTGATCGTGAGCACATTGACCGGAATATAACTTACAGATTTTGGCGAAGCTCTCGCTCGGTTGAATGCTCCTCGGACTGGGACGACTGTGTTGTGGATCAATGTGGGCAATATTAGTCTGCTGGCTTCCTCGGAACCAAATATACGCTTAACATACATTGATCTTCGTGTTGCGAAATGCTCTTAACATTGAACAACTCCTAGGATTACACATCTTGTGACGGACGGAAATATTTACGTGCTTCCTTCTTTGCTGACTATCAAGTGAACATTTTTGGGGGATTACTGATTCTAGGACCCGTGGGTGCTTTAGTCGGAGCGTTGATATCGTCTGCGAGGTCATTGCATAACTAAATTGTTCGAAAAATGAATTTCCTGGGATTTGAGAAGCCGCGAGTGCGACGGAAGTCGTACGCGGCGCCCGCACACCTGTATGATATACCCGACGATGACACACCTGTTAATTTCTATCAGGAACAGATTCTCATAAAGTCGCAGAAAAATCAACGGAGGCGCGGATCCGTTCCCGCCAGAACTACGGTAGGTCGTGTGACATTTGTGTGACATTTGTGTGACATTTGTGTGAAATTTGCTTTACATTTGTATGATTAATGTGACATTTGCGTGATGTTTCACATACTTGTAAACTTTTGGCATGGATTCTATTAATTCAATTTGTTCATACTAATTTTGGATCATTTTCTTCGATAATTTATTTATTAAATTTGAATTAGTAGTCTGCCGTGTTAACGTTTTTGCACGAGATAATCTCTCAGGATAGATATTGTCTACCTGTGTAGAATAGTTACTAGTAATTAATCCTGAGTGATGTGGATTTTACTAATAGATGTTGTAGTGGTGGTACTGTCGCACTAATCTGAATGTAAACTTAATATTAGCTTGTCCAGTCATACACAAGGTTATATGTAATGATACGACAGACAATTCTCTCAATGATTCACTAATAATGTCTAATGTAGCTTAATTACAATGATATTAGATTATGGTTTAATGAATGTCTATTTCAGTTTTATATTCATATGTTGGAAATGGTCAAGCATACATATGATCAAGTCCAAGTTATTACAATTAATACAATAGTTAATGGATTCTAATAATATCCACCTAAAGATCTTTGGTATATATGTCTGATATTTCCAATTACTGATCATGAGCTTCCCATTAGTGAGATGGGTTGTTTCTGGCATGCTTCCGATTTGTGTCACATATATGATCTAGGGTTATATTAGATATAAAAAGACACTTTAGTGAGATCATCGACATATTTCCTCAAGTTATTATTTTGAATGGATCAAATAATCTGAGTGGGATGAAATAATTACTTGTTTTCAATTAACTGATTTATTTGTTATTCCTGACTGGTCATTAAAGGGTTTGTGTTCAGGGTTCTGTTCCACAAAACTATCATAGTGCTATAAGAGTCCTATATTATTAAACTACTATTAACTGTACAGCCGGATATGGCTCTTGTAGTGTTAAGTTCATTCTTTGGAATGGGTCCATGATAATATGTTGGGTGCATGCCCCAAATGGAACCATTTTTACTTACACATGTGTACAGAGACATTAACCATAAGATGATGGCTCGTTGATTTCTTTTTACCTATTGGAGATTTTAACCCTCTCCATGCTGAAGGCAACCAGAGATGCCCTAAAGAGTAGTGTCTGTGACTAATTAATCCAGCAGGTAGAGGGTTAATACATGGTGAGACAAATCAAATGTTAAGCTGTCCGCTACATGGTAGACTCTACACACTGGCCGTCTATGTACATCTATTAGATTGATAAGTGCCATCGGCTTTATGATAATAGTGATTCCTGTGTTGCTTGTCGATGTCCATTAGAAATTCCTTGGTATCTCATTGGCTTCCTGGCAACCATACACTTGTAACACTGGCATGTTCTTAACACCATGCAACCCTCACCTTATTTTAATCAGAAGAAGCAATTTTCTTTTTCATAGCGTTGAACGTAGGGTCACATACATGTACTAAATAACTCAGATCTTTGCTGACAAAAATGTCAGTTTTTCCATAGTGATGGGAAAATCTTTATTTTGAATCCTAAAGCCCAACCCACACTGCACACATAATTGCTTTGCTAAACAAGAAACATGTTTCGCGTTTCGGTAAACGTAGCCAAATTTTACACTGTTTTCTGTTTTATTCAATGCACAAGCAGACAAAATTGAAGCTGAAAACACTTTTTTTTTATTTTGCTTTTTGTTTGCTGTGTGTGTTGGGTTTTCAAAGCTATTTATTTTGTTCAATGGGTTCTTATAGCCAAGCTATGAGATGATGTTTGCTTCATATGTTACTTGAACTAAAAATACGTAGGACCATCCCTCCAGTGGTTTTCCCTACAATTGATCATTCATATCACTTGTTTCCATGTTCGCTGTCAGGTCCAGACTTTCTATTGTTGACATTTCAAAAACCATATTAGAACCACACACACAGGTCGATATAGTATAAACAAACTTATGCTATCTGATGTATACACTGTAGCTGTGTTGAATCCATATCGATCTCATCGATTTAAAAAACATTTTACATTATTAATAGAGTAAGATATCGTAGATACACTGATAGCACATTCTATGTTGGAACACATTGATAATTCAGAAGCTATATCTGATCACCTACAACACATGACACATGCACGCTTGCACGCACAGGCACGCTTGCATGCGCATACACGCTCACACACACACATACACGCTCACACACACACATACACGCTCGCACACACACACACACACACACACACACACACACACACAGAGACACACAGAGACACACAGAGACACAGACACACAAACACACAGACACACAGACACATACACACATACACACAAACACACAGACACACACACACACACACAAACACAGACACAGACACACACATAGACACACACACACAGAGACACAAACACACACTCACTAACACACCACACACACACACAATATTGTGGACGAGGTCGTTGCCCTTCCTTCATGTTGGTGACGGCTATCTCCAGTTATTATGAGACTTCTAGAGGTGATGTGAGCAGTTTATTCCCTCAGGACCTTCACACCTCAGGATCTTCACAGTGGTCTCAGTATTGGTCAGTTCACACTGTAACTGACACTCACCAGCTATAACAGATATATCTGTGGCCATTAGCAGTCCTACAATACTAATCAACCAAACAACAGTACTGGTGGTGTAGTCTTTCTCTTCTCAGTAATGTATATTGATAAGTAATTCCAGTTACATGGGATTGCAATTAGTATATGCATAAATCGTAGTTAATGATCAGTTTCTATTTTTGGGTAGTGCGCAATTACGGTGAATTCATAATGACCATTTATCTTAAGGAATAGATCCACCAAAAAATAATTGATATGTTAATAAACACTAACAGGCATGTTGGTAATAATGAAACCGTGTATGTATGATTTGGCATTGAATAAATGGGATAAAGTACAGAATACCATAATTTAGATCTGACGTGGTTCACAGTGCTATGACATGCATGTAATAGTGATTACAAGGAAGCTCTTCATTATTGATGTGTATATTAAAATTTATATATAGTATTGATGACCGAACCTCCTCTTGGGTGGCTAAATTATGAGGTGGTGTAGGGGTTGGTGGTGGGGTTTGGTGGTGGGATGGTCTACCTGGTCCGTCACACCCATCAGATTGGATATTCACGTTCATGTACAAATTTGCATACACAGACTTGACATAGAAATTGGGTCAAAATAATGTTAGATGTGATTGTTCAACAGTTAGAGCTAGGTAATCTGTCCTTGATGTATCTCCATCACATCGGCAGCAGTGTCCATGCTTCACTGAAGTCCAGTCCAGTCATATCATATCAACACCAACTTTGCCTGCAGCTGTTTTCTGCTTCGGACTGATGCTAATGATAAATATACAGTAAAATTGTTTTTCTTCAATAATAGCCAACCCATATTCATTATGGCATTGATCGCTTGTGGCAAACAGGACAGCAGTAATTATATTATTCCAGGTTTATGTTATTAGTTGGACCAGAGATGGTCGGTGAAGAGCTTATGAAGTAGCAAGTCCATTGTTTGATGTTGATATCCCACAGAACTCGGCCAGCTTTTACAAGGTCATTTTGTGCCGTAATTTTTTTATTTATTATTTTTGTAATGGGGTTTATAGTCGCTTTCTAGAATCTTTCACTAACATCACAACTTGTCAGTTTAAGGCAGGAGGAAACCTGCAACATCCGTAGTGCTGAATGTTGCAGTAAACCTGCGAGCACCGGCTGATACTGACAGACCAAGGAAAGAATCCTTGTAAGATTGCTGAACAGACCTAGCAAAAACCATTGACTATTGTCAGGGCTCCAGACAAACATTTTGAGTTACTTGCCCGCAGAGCTAGTGAGCGCAAGTTGTAAAGTCACCAAAGCATCTATATGTTAAAAAATAGGTTGCCCACAGTGCAATTTAACTTGCCCCTGTACGTCGGGCATACCTTAGTCAAGAGCCCTGTATACCAGTAAATAGCAACTTTTGGGTGTAGTCTCAGACAGAAATTCGTTTGGCCAATATCTAGGCCAATCAACCGTGATAGTATGCCTTTAAAAATTTATTATAGTTAATCAACCAGATTTACTATATATATTTACAAACTGGGATTTAGAGTCACAAACAAAGACTCATTCGCGTATACCAAAGCTTGTCAGTTTAAGGCAGGAGGAAACCGGCAACATCCATAGCACTGAATGTTGCAGTAAACCTACAAGAACCGGCTGGTATTGACAGACCAAGGGTGATAACTACATTGCCATGCTACAGATCCTATCATGATCGCATCAAAAAGGTAACTTTTGCAAACATCGACGTCAGGTTCCCGGGTCTTTTGTCTGAAATCCAAACTTTCTACAACTGTGCTACCACCCGCCTCCAACCAACAGGTGGCCCTTTTCAATATAGAGTATTGGACTCACCTATGACGATGGTTCCCTCGATCTTCTCGATGATGAAGCGTGCGATGTTGTCCAGACGAAGCGACTCGGATCCCAGCATTCCCTCCAGGTAGTCCTTCCTCTTCTTGTAGAGGTCGAGTCGCACCTCGAAGAACTCTTTCAGGATGTCAACCGCGTTGGTGTACCGCTTGATGCAGCCGTTGTGGTCGAACAGAACCATTGTTCCGGTGGTGATCTGGTTCTGCAGCTTGAACACTTTGTGCAGACCTGCCTCCTCGGCTTGTGCCAGCTTGTCCGAGGTCATCTTGACCACGAACTTCACTGTAGCGTCTGTGTGGTACTCCTTGTAGTCGCTAGACAGCAGGAAATACAACCATAGATGTTAGCCTCAAGTCACAGCGGGTATGGTACTAACACTGAGGATTGCAGCATGTATTGCTTGCATGTACAATTTATGTACAAGATTATGGCCAGAAAACAAAAGCATATTGATAGTTTAGATTTTTTTTTGGTCTGACAAAATTTAAAGTAAAGTTTAGTGGGAAGATAATTTCGGCATTCATATCCCTTAACTCTCAAAATATATAATTTAATTTGGAAATCTACAGATCAGACGACCAGAGTGCTAGGAAAATCACCTGATCATGGCGGGCGTCTTCTCTGTTCCATACAACATGGGTTCCAATACATCCTCCTTGTACGACTGTGTCCACGACCTGACTGGGAGCTCGGTGATCTCGATCGATTGGTCGTCAAGAATCGATACCTCGCCGGAAACTAGGAACCGACCCTCACCAATCTCCTCGATTGAACCCTTGAAGTTTTTGTAGGATGGAATCTGGAATACATTAGTTAATCATAGCAGAATGATGCAACTTGAGTATTGATGACTAATATTCACAATCACAAAACTAAAATAAACATAAAATAAATCAAAGATAAAAAGAAAACACCAGACAATTGCGATTTCAGCAGTAAACAAGCATGGGATGCAGGCCCCATGCGACGATCAGAACAAGTAAGTCAACCCCATGACAAATAAATCAGCATATTTTCATAGAAAATTGCCATACCTAAGTTAATGACCAAAAAATAGATACCATAGTCTTGGGTTCGAGGCCATCGATCATTCTCTTCACGTTGGCGACGATCTCGTGGACGTCGTAGTTGGGGATCTTGGTGCTCCAGCCCGTGCCGATGCCCTCAGCTCCGTTACACAGCACGGTGGGGATGATGGGGCAGTACCACTCAGGCTCGATCTTCAGGTTGTCGTCAAACTGCTGCTTCAACAACGGGTCGTCATTCGCGTGGAACAGGATGCGAGCCAGAGGACTGCAATGTTACAGAACAATACCACCATACATTATACACCATCTTATAGCAAACACCATCCTACAGTAAACATCTCACGTATACAAGTCATTCGAAAGTCTTCCGGCAGCGAAAAGGCCAACAGTTGATGGCTTTCATTCCATTTGTCAATATTCCTATTTCAAAATTTTATGAAATACAATAAATAGATAAGGAAATTTCAAAGTTACAGAATTTACTTTTTAAATGGAAAGGAAAACATTACACAAATATCAGAGATTTTAACATGTGTTTGCTTAAATAAATCGTCATATCTCTTACAAAAACTGCATGCTGAAGCTACTAAATCATGACACACCAGATACTATCAGAGGAATGGTGTAGCTGGACACCGACCTGACAGCGGTGTAGATGTAATGGGGACTGACATGAGAGCGGTGTAGATGTAACGGGGACTGACATGAGAGCGGTGTAGATGTAACGGGGACTGACATGAGAGCGGTGTAGATGTAATGGGGACTGACCTGACAGCGGTGTAGATGTAATGGGGACCGACCTGACAGCGGTGTAGATGTAACGGGGACTGACATGAGAGCGGTGTAGATGTAACGGGGACTGACCTGAGAGCAGTGTAGATGTAATGGGGACTGACCTGAGAGCAGTGTAGATGTAACGGGGACTGGCGGCATCTTTGCCACCATGAATACGGGTACCAAACTGCCCAATGGGCAACAAGAGATTCAAGTTGTTGGAGCCGACAAAGTTCTGTGCCAAGTTGATGATTGTACCCATAAGAGACACCTGAAACATGGCCATACAGGATAAAGATACAGATACAGAATACCATTATTATCATGACAATCAATATACCATATTCCTATTACGTGGTACTTCTTTCATGTGCAAGTTCTTCTGAGGGATAAAGAGTGTACTTTCAGACTACGGCTGGCATTATCTCGCTGTGATGGTACACAGACTGCACAGACAATCACCTCACCGTGATGATACGCAGACTCTCAGACACTCACCTCACCGTGATGATACGCAGACTGCGCAGACACTCACCTCACTGTGATGGTACACAGACTCTCAGACACTCACCTCACCGTGATGGTACAGTCTCTCACCTCGCCGTGATGGTACACAGACTACTCAGACACTCACCGTGATGATACACAGACTGCTCAGACACTCACCTCACCATGATGGTACGCAGACTCTCAGACACTCACCTCACCGTGATGATACGCAGACTGCTCAGACACAGAGCCAGCCAGTTGAGCCACTTTGATTTCCTTGACTAGATTCCTCTTGAAGCAGGTGAACATGACCTTCCTCTGGCCAGGCTTCAGTCCATCGATCAGTGACGGGATGGATCGCACGTTGTCCATGTTGCTGAACAGGATCAGCTCTCGGTTGATGAACTCGTTGTACGACACTTTCTTCGTGTCCTTACCATACAGGTACAACTGTAAAGCGAAGATCAGACAGAAATGTATTTCATGTTGTGATACCGTCAAGTTTTCGGATATGAATAAGCAAGTAGTGTGATGGACAGACTAAAATTACAAACTAGTTCATAGATGGTTACATTAGCGGTACCCAGACTCTGTGACTGCTCTCATGCTACATCACTGGGGCCTTCATTTTGGAGACAGACCAATGAAAATGTCTTCCAAAAATTAGTCGCAATATTTGAATCAATCCAAGCCTACATTTTAAACAAATTGCAACTCATCTTTTCAACAAAAAGATTGAGATGATCTGAATAGCTCAATTTACAACTCTTGTCTAAATCTGATTCATCCTGAACCTAGCAGAATTTAGTAGGAAAAACAAAAGCCAGTTTACTGCAGAGGCAGCTGGAGATAAACATGGCCTAAATAGTAGCGTCAGTGCCTAATCCAGCTGTGAGAGGGTGGACTAGCCGGGGTCAGTGGTGTTATGTAAGGACGATGTGATGGCCCTGTGTAAGCAGTCTGGCCGTACCTCTGGCAAGCCCATCTCGGCCCTCCTCTTCCTCTCCTCCATCCAGTTGGTCAGCCACACTTTCCGCTCCTCGATCTTCTTCCTGCTGAACGCCAGATGTATCGACGAGTCGTCCTCCGTTCCCGCGTACTTGAACGGAATTCTGTGCCGCTCCATGTCGCTGAAGTATTCCTTGGCTTCCTTTGACGTGGAGGTGCCCAGACCTGGCAGAGTAGACAATCAGCTGATAAACATTCGTCGCAGTGAAGGTAGCCAGACCTCAGCAAGGGACAAATATTTAATTACAGATGCCAGCTAACAATGACACTACAAACATGTGTAGGTTTTGAAAATTACCTTTGTAGTACTTTATCTTCCATGTGTGCCAGTTTTCAGTTTCTCGCTTCCATTCTTCAAATTCTGGTAAACTGTAGAAAGCCCTCTCTTGTTTGCTTTTGATTACCTGAATAAAATTTTCAATGTTTATTATTTAATAGCTAGCTTGAAATAACGAGTACATATTCAGTAGAACATTTCCTAATAAATTCAGGAATATTCTAGACTAGATCATGTTGTGAAAAACAACCTACGACAATCGTTTTTAGTCTACTACAGATAGAATGAGGAGGAAGAGAGAGGAACCTTGACAATGGGAGTGATGAACTCCTCGATGACATTGAACTTGAGAAGGTTGGGCCAGAAGTGATGGAGGAAGTTGATGATAAGTCCTTTTATGTGGGAGCCGTCTTGGTCCTGATCTGTCATTATCATGATCTTGCCATACCGGAGACGATTGATGGCATCAATGTCGTCGTACTTCTCCTTGAACTGCAGCCCCATGATCTTCACCACGTTGTTGATCTCAGCATTGTCCATAATCTGTCAAACACACCAAAACATAACATAATCTTTACATTGTAATAGGTAGTTTTCCCGATTATCTGCTAAAGACAAAAATACAATAATAATTGTATTACTGGATATATTGGGGGCGGGATGTAGCGCAGTGGTAGAACGTTGGACTTCGGAGCAAAAGGTACCGAGTTCAAATCCTGCACCATGGGTGGCCGGCTTCAATTTCGCAGAAGTTACATTTCTGACGCGATATTGATAGGATGCACTGTCTGTAGAGTGGCACTACA
>JAUTBQ010147282.1:0-14679 GCA_032361185.1 Lepetodrilus ovalis | reverse complement strand
TAGCTATTGGCAAAGCGAGCGCTACCAGTCTCTTAGTGGATAAGAGAGCTTTGTGAAAGGATACCCAGGCCCCTAGACTGTGAGAGAAAACAAATGCGTTTGATTTCATGCACAAACTCAAATTTTATACAGGATATTGCGAACAAACTTTTAGTTGAGCATGAAGTCGTACAGAAAAAAAAGTTTCGTAATCTCAGGGGCCAGATCAGATCGTTCTCAGAACTCAAAACTCACGACAAGGAAATTAATCTCGTTACAGAAAGTAGACATTTTCGATGGGAAAGAATTAAAGCACAGCACGGACATCGTATTCTGAAGTGTATGAACGATCGGTCGCAACAACTTTCCGCTACTATTTGCAGCATGAAAAAAAAAAGGGTTCACTTTAATCGTAGGACGAAGTTTCGACAATCCATCACTGGCAAATGAGACTGGATATCTGATGCTGCCTTCCTGCACTTCAACCAGCTTTAACAGGCTTTAACAGACTTCAGCCGACTTTAACCATCTCTCAGGTAAATTAACTGTCATTCTGCCTACGAGATCAATAGGCACATACGGGATCTCCGGACACAACCACGTGTTCACTCCCCGATGCTACGAGTGCAGAAGGAAAAAAACACGCACTGTGTTTTGTGCACTTAGAATGCCTGTCAGCAAAACATTTTCATGTCATCTAACTTTCTATTTTATTTTCTAAAACGGCTTTTGTTAGTCAAGACAATTTGCTATTAGAATTTTAAGTGGTTCTGCATATTCTTAGTTAAATATTTTTTTTATAAACTGCTTTTGGGGGTCAAGACATTACAATGTTAATTGGTTTTCCATATTCTTCATTGAAAATAATGATTGGATTTTTGATGACTTCATACAGTGAACACTAGGTCTTTACATGGTCTGTTACGTGCCTCCCTGCTGGATTATGTACAAACACAGCTCGTTAGGGCATCTCTGGTTGCCTCCAGCTGGGAGAGGGTTAAATACTGGGAAGAAACATGTAGACAGCAACAGTGAATAAATACCACATCAGTAATAATAAAAACACTTTGTCACAATATGTTTGATGTCATTGGGGATTGGGGAGGGGAATTGGGGGAATATGCTTTTAAGATTCTTTCACTTATATCCCAGCTTGTCAATTTAGGGCAGGAGGAAACGTGCAACATCCATAGCGCTGAATGCTGTAGTAAACGTGCAAGAACCAGCTGGTATGACAGATGAAGGATGGTTACTGACAGTGCATCCTATTGTGCAAGAAAGGTAACTTTCGCGAATATTAATGCTGGGATCCCATGACACGAATTGAACCCAGGACATTTGGCACCAAAATCCAACTTTCTATCATTGGTCTAATACCCACCGCAACACATTACAACTACATGTAATTATGAGACAGTCACGACAGAGGGGTGTAGTGTCTGACACATGTATCATATTAATGTGAATACCTCTTGTTAGGTTAATATCAAGAAAATATTGATTAATTCCTGAATGTTTCTATTGACCATTTAACCAATTTGTCAAACTATCCAACTGATTTCTTTGCATTTTTCCTATCTCCATATTTTAGTCCCCTTAATATTCAACATCCAACATTAAAATCTATGTTATATACTTTTTAAACTCTTAAAATCTACTTTTTAAACTTCAAAATATCCATCATTCTCCAATGACATATTTTAAGGATTTAATAATAAAAAATAAATCAAATATATAATTCTAAATATAAAACACCCACAACAATTTAAAATTAAACACTTACATTTTTTTATATAAAACTTCAAACATACTTTCTTCAACACAGTATTCAAAATAGTGTTAATCTCAACCGAGGATAGTATTTTCACGTAAATGACAAAAATATGTGAAGTTTCCAGTGTACAAGGTTATTTTGGCTAGCACTGACAGATCACAGAACCTTGTCCTGTCACCTTGTCCTGTCAGCTCTGTCAGGGGAACATTCTGAAATCAGTTACCCAATCCCAGGCTCTCAGTACCAACACCTGGTGACGATGGCAGCTTCAATAGCGGGGTGATGGATGGCGCCAAGAATACCAGGACGACAAGGAAATTGCGGCTTATTTATTTAAAAGGAGAATTTTTTTCTACCTTTCTTTGTCAATCTGGTCAAAGACAGCTACCACCAATACAAGACAGTTACAGCCGAAACAAGAGTGTTGATAAAAAAAAATCTCAAGACAGGTAAATTGCATTGTCACATATTTTGATGAATCCCCCCTTTAAGACGGCTTTGGGGATCTATTTTGAAAATTGGAGTCGTTTTTTTGTGTGACCATGGTGACAGGAAAATATAAACTGCCCAAATCGGATCTATTAATAATTCATATTTAATTCAAGACATGTAAATTATACTGTCATATATTTTGATGTATACCCCTTAATTGATGCATTTTGGAAATTGAAGTAGTATTTTGGTGACCATGTTGACAGGAAAATATAAACTGCCTAAAGCTGATTAACATTATTTATAACAGTTCTGTCTGTCTCAGGAATATGACTGAGGGCATATTTGACACTAGTATTGGTAAAACCTGTCTGAACTGTTAGTCGATGCTCAGCTCGATGTGGCGCTCACACTAATTACGAAACCATGGCGATTATAATACATAGTGCCAAAACACTGATTAATAATAGGTATGTGTCATAATACATGATGTATATTAATATGTGTGGATACCTGGGTCATATAATTAATACTAATAATAGTCTGTGTGTATAAATAATTGTGTTTACGCTATTACGTAAATACATTCCAGTAATCACAATTTATGTGTCTACTTCCAAAACTGTGAGCAGGTCGAATATGACAAATTACAGATTTCATAAAACAATGCCCCCTTGAAAATTGAACATTAAGTATATAATAATAAGAGTGGATAAACTTAATTCGAAAAAAAACTCAACCATTTTCTTTAGGATAGGTAAACGTTTACTATTTAATTCCTTTATTATTTTATTATTTTTGGAATAGGAGTTTAGAACCACTTTCAAGATTCTTTCACTCATATCACGGCTTGTCAGTTTAGAGCAGGCGGAAATCTGCAGCATCTGTAATACTGAATGTTGCTACAGCATTTACAAATCTATTAATATCATACATGACTATCATAAAATTGCAATATTGATTGCTAATGTTTCTTATTGCAGCGAAAACATTTAACCAATACACAAAAAAATTGTAAAATAAAATTGCAAAAGGAATTTGGATTAGGATTTTATTATATAGATATGATGTTCATCAAAATACAATCATAATTACACAACACTTATGATACTTAGTATTTCAACAGTGTACATGTCCAAATATACACAATTCTAAATACAAACACACGGATGACTGAAATGCACGTGAGTCACCTGACATCTCACTTCTCCATCATTCACTGTCAGAGAGAATACTTACATAGACTGAAAAAACATCGGCACCGGCAAACAGATGTGTTGTTAGCATGGTTACTACATACAAAAGTTAAAATAGTCGCTAACAATAACACTGTCTGCTCCCACTGTCTGAATGGGCTGAGGACACAGGGTATAGGGTTAAGTAAATAGTCAGTTTTCTACACCACAGTTTTCGCCTGTCAAATTCTGTACATGCTCATGGCCTTGAGGGGTTGACACTTTGTGAAAGGACTTTCAATAGGGGTGTCCTGTGTTTCTGAACTACTGTGATTCTACAATTAGTTAGGGTCAGCTCCATAAGAAATAATATGATACATATCCATTGGAGAGGAGTGGAAAATAACATACTTTATGATCATAGAAGAGTACTGGCTGATCATTGTAACTTCATTGATACTGTATTATAATAAATAGGGATAATTTATATGAGCATCCGAGCTACAATGTTACACCCAGAATCTAATATCTAAAATGTACATTCCATATCTGAATATGGTACCTGGGGTATTTCTATCTATCTATATCTGGGTACTTAAGGAGTAAATACCCACACGTATATGTGTACCTGTTATTATCAACCAATATCTGTGTATCTGAGGAATTTGGTTCCTAATGTGTTGTACTCTACCCATCTTCACACATGTATATCTGGATACCTGGGGTGGTATCAGCATAAAACAACTTAGTTTTCAACATACATGTATTTTTATTAATATTTTTTTTTCTATTTAGGTTAGCCAAACTTATTCGGAACTAGATCTAAAAACTACAGAAAACTTAGTCCAAATATGTCGCAAAGTTATTTTTTTGCTGATTTATGTCAATTCTGCGAACTAATCTGTTTATAGGATACTGCCTCTGAGGTATTACTACCCACCCAGATACATGAATACCTGATGTACACAGGAAGAAGGAGAGAGAAGAAGAAGAGATGAAAGGAGGAGGAGGGAGGAAAGACGAGCGGGTGTGGAGGATTGATTCATTAAATTATTGCTTTACGTTGCAGTGGGAATATTTCACCCATAGGCGACGACAGGAAGGGAAAGAAGAGGAGGAAGAGGAGGAAAAGATGAAATATTGTTTATAAAAGTATCTAGCACATACTATAGCCGGGTTTGAGGCGTAATGGTTAGAGTGTCGGTCCGGAGTGCGGAAGGTCGCGGGTTCTAGCCCTGCTTGCGTCATACCAATAGACGTTAAAAGAGGGTACTTGTTGTTCCCCTGCTTGGCGCTTGGCATTAAAGGGGTAAAGCAAGGACTGGCCGGCTAGGAGTCGGTATACTGTGTCTGAGTGGGGTATCATTGTTCTATCTGTGGCGTGATATTCTAACTAGCACTATAAAAACTGGTGATAATCCAGACTAGTCAAGCAGGACATTTGCATGCAAGTCTTGATATTAGTGAAAAAATCTAGAAAGTGACTTTAAACCCCAAATCGACCAACCAACAAAAACTATTTAGGTATTAGATGGATTAAATGGAATCCCAGTCACTAACATTGCATTGTGTTCAGCCCAGTGCACATTCTCTCTCGACATCGGTATGACTTCATATCTTCCGTCAGTAGTCTGTCTTTCTATCCCGCAATGGCCAGTTTTGTGTTGGCGCCTTCTGGTGAGAACAGTTGATGAACTCAGTAGGGGCAGTTAACTCTACAGCCCAACCGCGTAAAGATCTAGAGACACCTATCCTACTTCCGCCAACTATTTAACGTGGTTAACGATTTTCCGCTTGTTTTTGTTCCTAAAAAAAATATATCTTTACCACTGGTTGCAGCCAATACTGCCTTTTCCTGATTATCTGTCAAGTTGATTTTGAACTGATCCGATACTTTCTGTAAGTCCGCCATTTTACGCAGTAGGGGCGGACAACTCTCACGTGTTGGGAAGACGGTTTTCTGATGTGTAGCTTGTACACCAATCAAATTGCTTATCATTGAACACCAGAAACCCTTTGTAGTGCGACAGCGTATAGCATTGACTAATGTGTTATCGCTGTCAGGAGAGCATGCCTAGTGCAGGAACCATGCTTGGTTCATCTTTGCCTCACTGGTCCACACACGGTTACAATCTTTCTTCCTGTACGATAGTACTGGCTTATCCAGACCATTGCTGGTCGAGTGAACAACAAACTTGAAATCATATTGCACATTTAATTTATTAGGGTACAATATTATAAATGCATATAAAGATGATAATCTGCCAGTACATTTAATGACTTGCTAGACAACTATAAATGTAGGCTTCTGCAACGTCTCGTATTTACCATTCTGGAATCTTCCAACAAGACACGATTAATAAACCCAAAATATGAACCTTACAAAACACGCAACTGGAAGATATTCACATTAATTGGTGATGGTACTAAATCATCCCAATGCCAACAAAAGTAATATTTCAGGGATGGGGAATCAACATGTGAAGTCCAGCCATTTCTAATGACGCGTGGACGTTTCAAGTTTGATAATTGAATCCGGTATTCAGATCATTTCCCATCCCTAATTTATATCATACATGATATGTAACAATAAACAATCATTTCAAAAAGATCCATCATACATAATCTCACCTAGTGCTACCTATGACAGCATTAAAACATTTTGGTGTACAACATGTCAATTTGCAACGGACAGGTTTTTTAAAATCACACATACACAATCAGCCTAACACCTAAAGCATGGGTATATATACACATGTTGAATGACTTGTTTTATAAGGTACTAGTATTGCCTTCTGAACAAGTGAATAAGCAGACATTGAACAATACTGATACATACTGGCCATACTAACAATACATTGTTGTCAAGGTTACTCGGTATATTCAACGAGTACTACATGAGTTGTACATTACAGTATAACTCGTACCTGTAGTGGCGTTTCTTTTGGCAAACAGGCTAGGTAAAAAGTGTGCTGTTTTATTTGACAAGCTACCCGGCAAATTTCTAGCCGAAGTGCGCTGGTATCTGGTTGGACAAAAACCAGTTTACTGAGCCAGGTTGCACCGAGTTGCATTTGCTTTTTTTGCACTCTCATCATCACGTATATCTTCAAAATGGGGCTAGTCACTTTCTGCCAAATCGAGCAGCCCTAATAACAAAGATGCCCTCTTGTGACAATTGCTAAGAAATAACTGATGGTAAAAGTGAGAAAATGTAGGCTTTATAGATAAGAAAAATAATTTTATTATACGAAAACATGCTTAGTGTAAAAACTTTACTTAATAAAATATTGTGCTTACCAAACTTACTCAAATTCTAGAATATCAAGTTGAATGTTTAGAGACAATACCGTAGTTACAGACTCTGCCATTGAATAAAAGCCGCTCAAGCCTTGGGTCATACACTTTTGGAAAATCTGACATTTAAAGT
The DNA here is from genome assembly GCA_032361185.1 of Lepetodrilus ovalis. Lineage (NCBI taxonomy): Eukaryota > Metazoa > Mollusca > Gastropoda > Lepetellida > Lepetodrilidae > Lepetodrilus > Lepetodrilus ovalis. Next base: position 7,889 of record JAUTBQ010147282.1, on the reverse strand, counting down.
ATTGCAATCACAACCCCCAATTTAAAACAAGTAAAACATCACTGCCTTCTAAAAATGGAGATTTCTAAAAGTGCTTTAGTATTAAATGGATACAATAATACTGCTAGTGTATTGTTATTTCTCGCGTCTTTAAACCAATACAACTTTTCAATGGTAGACATCTATATTTAACACCTAGATTCTGGAATATATATACCAGTTGCCCAGATGAATTGTAACATCTACCTACTAGTACCCAGTAACCTACACTTTCTAGACGGTGTGCTATATACAATGTTACGACTAATTTACTTCTAAGTGTGGATAAACATAAAACTAGGTAAAGACTGCAACCTGTTGTTTTTTTTAAAACGATGCGGAATGTTGTCAATATATATGATTTACAGAAATACATTGAAATGATAATCTACATTATTTAAGCAGCCTTCCTAGGTTATCATAGATGCAAGTAAAATATCAAATGTAAAGGATAACAATTTGCAATCCATTGGCAACGTATATGTAGGTACTATTCAATAAAGTAATGATAAAAGAAACAACTCACTTGATATAATACACCAAAATATGTAATTAATTGACCATTTAAAAAGTATATGGAGTACCATTTTACAAAATAACAACAGTTTTAATCATTACATAATTGCTTGACAACATGCCTTGCCGAATGAACTAATGGTATATCAACGTAAAAATCAAACAACTTAAAAAATGTAAGCAGTATCAATATGGTTAACACTTAACATCGGATCATGTATATCTGCACACAACTTAACACCAGAACATACACACTCGCAATGCACATGTTCACAGTAACTACCCCCACACGCAAGCACCAGCAACAGTCAGTGTGAATTTGATGGATGCCTATACTATAGTAAAAGAAATATAATGGGAACATTTCCCTCGTCACAGATAAAGTACATATCAACAAATTCTAAATAATATCCACGCATAGCGAACCAGAGCATAATCAGATAACTATCAGCTTTATAAAAGTCTAAATGTGGGTGAATAAGATTCATTCAGATACAACTCACATTTGAATGACTTTAAAATAAAAATGTTACGTCACCTGGTGTTCTGATTAAATGTCATTTACATATCAATCAATGAACATGATGAAATAGCCAAGATGTCACAAAATGTTGGCATGCGCAAAGAAAACAACATGGAGGTAAATTTTAGGCCACATATTGAAACACTACCCACTGCTAAACATCCCTGGTCGGCTTCCTATTTTTTTTCCCGTCAAATTGGTCTTGCAATTTACTTTAATAAATACAAACCACTTTCTTTTAGATTGGCTATTTCAGTTTATATCAAATCTGTAAAGAAATTCTGTCAAAATGAGGAACCACGAATACTAATCTGCTGTGTGGCACTGTGACACAAAGAAGTTCGGGTAGTGATCGAATAGTGGACCTGCAAGAAAGTAATTGTGGTTCCTCGTTCAATAATGGAAGGATGGTGCAATAACACTCGACTTGGAACACAATTACTCAACATGCATAAGGAGCATCCCTTTAAAACATATATTCCCAATTATCTGATGTATCATGAAGTGAAATACCCCCACAATTACGTTAGAACCGGGCATGATCACAACATGGTATTTCTTTGGCATATTCACACCTCCAAGTAGTGCCATGAACATACATCCAATGAAAATTATGAATAGAACAGCGATCACATTCAAATGTCTAATGTCGCTTCCTGCCTTTTTTCTTGGGAGATTTTGCTTTCGGCTCTGCATCTTCCTCTCCCACTGGGGGATATAGTTCTTCCTCCACCCCTTCCTCAACTTCGTCGTCCACAGTGTCTGCGTAATTCACTTTCCCCGATCTCCGTCTCCCATCCCCGCGTGACTTGCCACGAGACTTGGCGACGTCGTCAATGTTATCGTCCTCGGCGTAACTTGGCCGAGGTCGTTTCCGCGGATTGGACTTGGCACCAACGTCTTTGGATTTTGATTTACCTACATCTCTGGCAGCAGATTCATTGCCTTCTTCAACATCTGCAGCTGGTTCGTCTGCCGGTTTCGATTTTGATTTAGATTTCACAGCCTTCTTGCTCCCTCGACCGGCTTTCTTGGGTCCTGCCACTACTGCTGCCTCTTCTGCCTCTGGAACATCTTCCTCTGCTTGTGCCACTTTGGATTTGCCGGTTCGACCACGAGACTTTTTGGGTGATGGTGCTGCCTTCTTTTTACCCTTTCCAGCTTTAGCTGGCTTCTTGGCCGATCGTGACTTCTTTGGTGGAGGAGCTTCGTCATCGTTGTCGGACGATTCTTCAGCGTAGCTGATTCTTCGCTTGCCCCCTTTGGCTACACTGCCCTCTACAAGTAGAAAATTATAAATCAGGCACGACAACATACAACTTTAATTTCAGCAGGAAACAAACTGGGCTATAGAGTACCAAACCACATTCACGGCAGATAAATCCACCCCTGGACAAATAAATTGGCAGATTTATGCAGAATATTGCCATGCCGGATACATACGGTCCAATCAAAGAAGCTATGTTATCTACATTGGAGCTGCTTAATGTACGGAAGCTCGATATTAATTCAAGAATTCAAGAATTTAGTCCAGTAACAGTGTATAATGTTCTGAAAAATTAATTGTGTTTTTTTTTTGCATATTCCTTTTATTTTGGACCCACCATTACTTTGACAGAATCCTGGAATGTGTCTAGAAGTCTACCTTCATAAGTTCATATACTCAATATAACATTTCCATAATTGATTGATTTATTGCTTTTCATCGCAGCGAGAATATTTCACTTTTACGCGACAATATTTCCATGACCATTCTCATCCAGGTCACACCATTTCTACCTGGCAGTACAAGTGACACTTACTTTGGGCAGGACCTGTTGGCTGTCTAGCAGGGAGGGGTCGCTTCTTGGGCTTCGGCTTGACTTCCGCCGGTCGCTCCACTGGCGTCTTCCGCACGGACTGACCGCGAGACTTTGTGCCCCGCGGGACGTACACCTCGTCCTTCTCCTTGTAGTTGTCGTGGAACACGGGGTCTGGCGCGTCTCCGGCCAGGATGGCGGGCGACGGGGTGAACGCCGACCACATCTGGAAGCTGCCGCCACCCCCGATACCGCTCAGTCTACTGCAATATCATCATACTCCAGTGTGAGAAAATAATAAGTGGGTGGATGTGGGTGTGGGAGAAGAGGAATGCGGGAATCTTTCATAGGCATGTTATACCAAGAACATGTGGAAATAACCAAAAATATATTTCAGGAATGGCACATCATAAAAAATAAATTTAAATCGAAAACAGATACTAACTTCCTGATCTACATATGTGCACAATTTATGCACCTGAAATATGACTTATTTCAAGTAACTCATTTCTGATATTAATAATTGACTATCTGAGTATGCAACATCGAAAGATTGTGACCTCTACTTGACTCACAAACCTGTCATAGTGTGTGTGGGTAATCAAAAGGTTGTTCTGTCTGTTCACATTGAATTAAACATAAAAGGACCAAGCATGTCAATCCACTTACATGATCATCTGCTTACTGACAGCTCGTTCCAGGGATCGTTTGAAGAGATAGGGCTTTGCCTCAATATTGAACTCTGGGTGATACTCAGTGACATATTTCTTCAGTAGCAAGGACGACGCCTGCTTAGGTTCGTTACAAGCAATGATAGCAGAGGAGATCATATCCTCAATACTATCAGCTGAAACAGATAGAAATGAATTTATTATGCAACTTAAACTAGTGGGTGAATAGTCTCCTCAGAACAGTATTGCACATACCTTTTGTAGATATTACTTCAATATTCAAATAAATAGTTTTCGGGAAGTATATAATCAAATCTATACAAGGCATAGTGTCATCATACACGATTTTAAAGATAAAAATAATTTTATATATATTTTTTCTCTGCTTTAAATGAATACATGCATATCTAATGTGTGCATAATTACGAGTATAATTGCATTTGTTTTCTTCATTTCATGATACTATAGTCAGAAGGAAGCAACAACAACGGTACTGTTACAATGGCAAATCCCCATCACTGTTATAAGTTTGGTTGCAAACTGGCAGCAAAAACCCTTAAAACCATATAATAATTCTGCTAGAAACCAATACTTACTATTCTTGGGATTAAACTCGTCAATCAGCAACTGGAATGTTCCTGAAATCCCATGGCCGGTCACGTGATCCCAAAAACCCTTCTTAACGCCTGCTTCCATAGCAGTCCGCAGCCTGAAACACGGTCAGCGAGTTAGTTATTGTTTTAACCCATACACAAAGATCAGAAATACAGAAGTGATAGTAGTGGCATGATTATATCAACATTGTAGAACCACTGTAAAGAAATGATTAAAATATTATTTTTTTTGTAATGGCGCTTCTTAGAATCAAATCAGTAATAATTTTGTTTGTTATGTTATGGTTTTGAGCCACTTTCAAGACAACTTTGTTTACATAATAGGGCTGCTCAATTCGGCAGAAATCACAGCATCATGTGACAGTTACATGTATATGGCAAATCCAACCGAGATGTGCAGATACCTAGCCGAGAGCAGGTAGGCTAGAAATTTGCCGGGTTGCTTGTCAAATAAAGCAGTCTAGAGTGAGTGAGTGATTATGGAGTTTAACGTCGCTGCGGGAATCTTTCACCCATTTGTGACGAAAGCAGTCTAAAAGGCGGAAGTATACCAATGTGTTGCACTTTTACCTAGCGAGTTTGGCAAATAAAACGCCACTAATGTCAGGTCTCAATGCAAGCCTGCAACAGCCCTTCTTGTGTCTGGACTATTGGACATATCTGCTATAATGGGCATTAATAGTTGCCCCTGGCATTGAGAAGCTGAATGTGTTACATTAACACTGCTAGTACATGCTGATTTTTGGTGAACTAAGGATGATAACTGCAGTGACAGTACATCAATATAATGATCGTGCTGGAATAATAACTTCCGCGAACATTGATGCCGGGTTGCCTGGGTGGGTTTGAACTCGGTACCTTTGGCTCCGAATGACATATACTACCCACTGCATTAATATTACCCATAGCAGGAATGTATAGTATTTACCAGAAATTGTGGTTACACCCCACCATCAGCAAATGCAACCGGATCTACTCACTGGTTATCTGTATCGACATGTGGGTAGTGTTCCATCATGTATTTCTTGATCTTGCCAAAGGATGTCTGTTTAGGTTCACACATGTAGGTCATGGCCAAGGCAAAAGTGTCTTCAATTTTTGCAGGAGAACCATAGGACTTATCTCCAGAAAATCGCTTTCCTGTGGAAATACAACCGCATCAATTTAATAATTGAGAAAACTCACATTTTGGCGAAATTGTAAAAAGAACTACAAGAATATTACTATGGTAGCAACTCCCAATAATATTTTTATCTGTGATTAGAACATAATACTTATCAAAAGTGATCGAGTGATTTATATTGTTTTATGTATCGACAGGAATCTTTCACACATTCTTGTTAAAACCGTACTTGTGAACAATACGTGTTAAAATAAATAACACAGAGATGTTCATAAGGCAGTCGGAAATGGAACATTTCTTGATGCTCGCCAAATTTTACATACTTTTCCTTATCTTCTTCTTCTTGGTCTTTTTCTGATCCCCCTCTTCTCCCTTTTCTCCATCTTCTTCCCCCTTCTCTCCTTCCCCTTCCTTTGGTGCCTTCTCCTTTTTGCTCTTCTTCTTTGACTCCTCTTCAGTAGCGTCACCTTCCTCCGCGTGTCCGTTCTGTTTCTCCGAGTCTGCCTGGAAACATAGACATGACGAAGCTTAGTACATCAACCATGCTGAATGGGAAATGGTAGAACGGACTACTGGGCACAAGGCCTCTGGTTCAAATCCCGGCCCCGAGATTACGGAACTTTCTAGAGTACGATTCCATGCTCAACTTCATAAATCCCCATATAAAATTTGAGCTTGAGCATGAAATCATAGTTTCGGAATCTCGGCCCCAGTGATGTCCGGACCCTGCATCAATGATTGAAAAAGTTACTTTTCTGATGCGATCCTAATAGGATGCACTGTCTATAGTAACGTGTACTGTGCCAATGCAGCTAACATCATTGATACTGAGGCATTTACAAAGGAGGATAGAGGACACTCTGAAGGAAACCAAGGATAGTGATTACGGAGTTTAACATCGCTGCGGGAATCTTTCACCCATTTGCGACAACCAGGGATAGAAATTAACACCAGTCTGCTAACCCATGCCATTTCTCCCAATGCTAAAGGTATCCAAAGGCTAGTAGAAATTCATGTTTTTTTTTCGTATTTGTATCACTATTTCATCCAGTAAGTTTTTAAAGTAAGTTTCCATCCATGAAAAAGCCCCACAAATGAAAATACAGCATTACCTCCCCTTCACCACCAGTTTTCTCCTCAGCTGTTTTCTTCTCCTCGGGTTTCTCATTTTTCTTCTTCTCCTCTTCTTCTTCCTCTTCATCAGGTTCCTCATCAGTCGGCAGGCGATAATAACCAGTCAAGCCCATGCCACGCACCTAAAAGTAACCAAGCTGTACTGAAGCAGGTGTCAATCATCAGGGATGGAAATTAACACCAGCTCGCTAATGCCCCCTTCACATACACAAGTCCTTACGATAGCACAAGTCCACGGATGCTTATGGATCGTTACGACTTAGTTACGGAAAAATCAATCCGTGGACAATGTAAGAAGATTTTTGACATGTCAAAAATTTGCCTCTCCTTTCACGGATGTCTACGAGTTGCTGCGATTTGTGACGAGTTATTTACAGATACCAGCGAGTTATTTACAGATGCTTGCGATTGACTACGAGTTGGCGATCCATAAGGACTCGTAAGAAAAATCTGTGTATGTGTCATAATGTGAAGGTAGTATAACCCGAGCCATTTCTCCAAATGCTAAAGGTATCCAAAATGACAATAAAAATTAATGTATTTGTAAACATTTGTTATTTGTATCACTATTCAGGCTATTAAGCCTAAAGACAAGCTTCCATTCCTGAATCATTAACCTTTCCTGCACTGGAGACAATGTAGGATGCATAGAGCAGGGTGGATCAACATAAATGGGACTTTTAGATTCAGAAAGAAAAATTGCCACACATGACGAACACAACTCTGCACTTCAATATCTTAATAGTGGCAGTGTCGCATTTCGGTGCAACGTCCCTGCGGAAACATAAATCTTAATTCAATTTTGACAGTGGCAATCACATAGTGTGTATGCACTGTATGACAGACATGACAACAGCCAAGTGTGATTCCAGTGGAAAACAAGCTGCAGGCCGCATTCCATGTCGAAGGCATATAAATCTAATCCTGGACTTACCAGCTGCAAGTAGCCGAATCTAACTCCTCGCTCCACGGCAGCCTTCAAGTAGCCCTGCCTCATATCCAGTCTCATAGCAGGGTAGTTACACGCGATGTACTGCCGCAGGTGAGTACAGCGCACACCTTTGAGCTGCATGTCGTTAAAGAAGTGTCATGTTCTAGGTGTGGGAAGAAGTTACCTTTCTAATGTAATTATGCTGTTAGTACTTCGAAAACAGTTGCTTATGGGTGAAATATTCCCGCTGCAACGTAAAGCACTAATTCATTCATTAATTGTACTTTAAATAATCTTGAAAGGAGATGTAAACCTCAACTCAAACCACTGCCTCACAAACAACATGAAAAATACCCAGCAATGTATTTCCAGGTAACTTAGGTTTCAATCTTTTGGAGCCCGGGGACGCATGGTGATACACTTTTCGCATCCCGGTGATACACTTTTCGCATCCCGAATTAATACAAGGTAGTCACATATTTGAACTGAATATACCCTTTATCATCAGTCTAAAAACTACTTGCAATAGATAATTTACAAAGTTTTTTGATTGAATTATT
>JAUTBQ010147281.1:0-33537 GCA_032361185.1 Lepetodrilus ovalis | reverse complement strand
TGTGTATGTGTGTGTGTGTGTGTGCGGATATGTGTGTGTATGGATGTGTGTGTGTGTGTGTGTGTGTGTGTGTGTGTGTGTATGTGTGCATGTATGTGTGTGTGTGTGGATGTATGTGTGTGGATTGCATGTGTGTGTGTGTGTGTGTGTATGGATGCGTGTGTGTTTGGATGCATATGTGTGTGTGTGTGTGTGTGTGTGTGTGTGTGTGGATACAAGTGTCTGTGTGTGGTTTGGGTCGTGCATATATAGACTTTCATAACCATCATGTTCTTATATTTAAAATTTTTAATATTCTGTGTGTTATGTCTGGTTGCATGAGAGTACATAATCTACACATAGATATTGGAGCAAGGCTGGTTAGTGTTTTTTTCAGCTGTAGATCAATGACATTGCAACCATTCCACTATCACAGCACAATCAAAGGTTTCATTAAATGCAGGGATGGGTGGTAGTATAATGGTAAACCATTTGACAAGCAGTGATGTAAGTGAAACAATCTTGAAAGCAGTTATAAACCCCAATTTAAGAAAAACCCACAATATCACAGCACAATCAAAGTTTAAAAAAAATACACCATCGTGATAAATAACGCTGTAAAAAGCGGTTCACTCACACAGTTGTGTTCAGGCTCCATGAACAGAAACTGTGAGCCGCTTCTCGAAAGGAAACTAAAACCGACACGACAAAGTCATGATTGGTCCCCCAGCTAATCTCCGGGGACACTCACAGGGAGGTAATTGACTTACAAAGGGGAAATGTGTCCATATGCCACTCACCATATTCTTTTAGTGATCAGCGTAATGGTGAGGAGGCACCGGCGAGAATACAGATATATGTGTGGGCGGTAGTGCTGCATTTACCTTTTACAATGAGATTTTTTATTTTTATAGGTGGAAATAGAGGGAAAAGTCAGGGAAATTAATTTCAATAAGTTCTTCTTGTAAGCAATTTATTCCCACTCGCAAGATGGGAATCTCCAGATCTTGTTCAGATGGGTTGAGTGCTCTACAGAAATGTTCACTTGGAGGTGAAGTAAACCTATTGAAATGATAAAGTATGTTTTAGGTCAGGTTTTTGCTCTTGGGCAGGAAAAGAAAAGATATCATGGTTTTGCAAACGAGGACATTATTTCTTGTGGGATGTCCTATCTTTGTTTAGAGATAGACATCCATGTTTGTGTTAATGTTACATTTCATGGTCAGCCAACTGAGATAATGTCGGTTAATATCATCTAGAATTGAAACATTCATATTTCTATCACATGTGATCTTTTCCTTAGGAAACATGCAATCATGAATGTCCATTTTTGTTCCAGGAAAGGGATAAATAGATGAAAATGGAAAACATATCATACAATTGCAGGTTTCCAACTTTAATTTTAAACTTTAAATGGGTATTTTTTAAAAACTGAAAATCAATTAAAATTTGCATCATTTTAGTTTTTATTCCATTGGTATTCACCTTCTTGATTAATTTATCAAATTCAATACTCCATGTGGCATCTTTGGGTGCCTCCAGCAGAGAAAAGGTTAATTAACCTTGATATCAGTGAGTGCAAACCCATTTTCTTAAAAATAAATAATTTAATAATCATTTCTAATTACGGTATTTGTACTGACACTGCCATAGTATTTCAATAATAGACTATAATAGAAAATCCGACTAGTCTATATAGATGGTTATCAGGTATTTTTGGAAGAGATGATATGTAGAAATTACTTTAGATTGACAGAACAGAACAGAATAGAACATCTATATACACTTAGGCCCAGAACCTCGGCAGATGAGGTACAAATAATTATAACAAGATCGAACATGGTAATTGCAGACAGGGATTTGCTAGGAAGGTTATGTTTACAGATTATTGTAGTACACTTTATTTCTTGCACCTAAATAGAGAAGTTAAGTTAAGGATGGATAGTCTAGAAAGGTGATATAAGGGAATATACTTTTTCTTTCATGTGACATTTAAGAACATAATGATAGATTTTCATAGTCGAATGATATTTTCTTGCCAAACTGTTTCTGGGTGTATGCCTACATGGATGTCACACTTGAATGTCACTCATTTCATCACACTTGAACCTCATTCATCTTGGCCTCCAGCAGTAACATACACAGATTTCTCCAATGTATTGGCCAATGCCAGCAGCCAACCATATTATAAATGTCGGCTTCGAACCATGTCCTCCAGTCTGTTAGCACAGTGGAGAGAGTGGATGCCCTGAAACTACTAATACACCACTTTGGATACAGATAGTTCATTATGAGCGATATATTTGTAACGCTTGGTTTACCGTAGTGGTCAATTTTGGACAAGATTAGCAGTACTATAGGGAGGTATTGTTTGCCGCAAGATTGACGCACTGCTTTCAACTTTTGACCCGTCTTTAGTAATTTGGGAATGGTGTGTGCCGATCCATATAACGAGGCATTGTGCGACCCCAATTATCAGCTGGAGGTCACTGTATGGGTTAAGGTTGACTGCTTCTCATCCTGTTCCTCCATGCAGAACAACAGTCATAGATCCAGTAGACTTGACCTTGGAAGAACCTTCGTCATAAGGACACATAAGATGGTCGAATTTCAGACCGGTCAGATGCATTGTCAATTACTTCATGAGTTTAGCATTATTGGGTGATACTTGTATTTCAAAGGCACCACAATAGGAATGCTTATCATTTGTCTTTTGTATATTAGATTGTGAAACAATTTCCTGATGGTTTTTGTTTGAGAACTGATGAATGTTTTCTAGGTGACTATATTTATTTCGTAGTTGAATTGAGGAGTAGACCTACATTCAGTATGGTAATATTTCACTCATATCACGGCTTTTCAGTTTATGGTTGGAGTAATCTGCAAGAACATCCTGGTACTGACAAACCAAGGATACTAGCAGACAGTATTGCTTCCACAAATTTTGATACTTGGCCTAAGGTGCCAGATCGAACTCTGGACCTTTGGAACCAAAGTCCCAACAAAATACAATTTCACTAGAACATGCCATGAAGAGAGGTGGCGAGACTGATGACAAAATATTTGGCAGACATGGCAATCAAGATAGTGATCACTGTTGATGAAAGCAATGAAAAATAGCAATACAGTAGCTGAATAATTTAAAAGGAAAGCATTTCTCTTTTTAACCATGCCGTGTTAGAAGTTTTCATCAGTGTTCAGTTATTACATTTGGCACCACTCTGCTTCTTCAGCTCCTAATCTCTCCAATCTCTTCATCTAGTAGAGAGACACTAGTCTCCCACAGTACCAAGATATGACCAAGAGATACAGATTGTTATGGAGTAGGCCAGGGTTCAGTGTTATTACCCAGAGTCAGTGTCAAGGGTGACTACCTCAGCCGTCATCCACCACCAACTTGTTATATGTAATGACTCCTCAAATGAGAATAAATTGTATTTTAATCGGAAACTTAGTTTCTGTATTTCTGCTACCAATAATGACAGTTCTGCAGAACTAATGCATGCAGTTGGTTTGTAATTAAGAAAACAAAGCCAGAATTGAGAGAGTTTGATTGCTCTCTGAGATAATGTTTGACAAATGGATGCAATGAGGAATCTGTTGGAGCAGTGATGGCTGGCGGTTGATTGACCATGAAGACCTGTGTGCAGAGTGACTGGCCTTGGTCCCTGATGTCCCTGATGTCCACAATGTCCATAGTGTCCGGAGATTGATTGAAGCAAGACCAGCATGTCTACACATAGTGGAAACCTGATGCATAAGGATGTGATGCACAGGATATGAACTTTGATGCATATATGGTGTGTGTGTGTGTGTGTGTGTGTATGAGGGGGTGTGTGTGTGTGTGTGTGTGTGTGGGTGTGGGTGTGGGTGTGGGGGTGTGGGGGTGTGGGTGTGGGTGTGGGTGGGTGTGGGTGTGGGTGTGGGTGTGTGTGTGTGTGTGGGTGTGTGTGTGTGTGTGGGTGTGGTTGTGGGTGTGGGTGTGGGTGTGGGTGTGTGGGTGTGTGGGTGTGGGTGTGGGTGGGTGTGGGTGTGTGTGTGGGTGTGTGGGTGTGGGTGTGGGTGGGTGTGTGTGTGTGTATGTATGTATGTATGTATGTGCGTGCGCATATGTGTGTGTTTTTTTTACATGTACGGGTGTGCATGCGTGCATTTGTGCACGTATGTGTGTGAGATTTTTCAGTGGACACGTTTTACCTACTACGTCTATATACTTTCATTAAATGTTTAATTAAATTATTTTACACTGAATTATTTATACATTATTTATTTTTTACATGATTGTTTCTACATTTTTTAAAACAGACATTTTGCCCTAATTTCTAAGCAGTTCTTGCTGTGTCTAAAGCACTAATATATGTATGTCTCACAAAGCCAATGGTATGTTGACCAGGCCACATTCTGACATGCCCTAACTGTAACAGTTAAAGTGCTTCTATCATTTCCCTGGAGCAGGAGAAAATAGCATGGGCCAATAAAGCTTAAATTATTGGCAGTATGAGATGACATTGAAGCAATTAGTTACAGGTGAAGAAAGGTAATTAATTTCTTTAGCGGCAAGAAGATAATGTGTGTACTGATTTTCAATGTTACAAAGGGAGACTACTGTACTGGCTTGCCTGTACTACAAAGAATAGGTGAATGTAATGTTCTTTATAATTAACAATTTGGTTTACTAATTGTGATGAAAAATAAGAACACAGATTAATTTTGGGGCATAGTAGTGTTCAGCATGTAGGCTCACTCGCTCTAAACAGGAGGTGTGGATGGAGAATAATAAGAGTTGTTTGATCCTTTGTGGACAGCGCCATCACTATTTCACTGATTTGTAGGACGTCATCAAATACCACATTATTCAGCTTAGACCAGATGAGACAAGATACCAAGCGCTGGCCTTGATTACTTGCTGCAACTGTAGGAGATAACAGGATATTATTGCTGTTATTTATCTCATCTCGATTAGACTTCACGTTTCAATGTTTAAATGAGAACTGACATCGTATTGACAGATATTGCAGGAGGTGTTGGGTGAAACTTCCTCAAATTCCCTGTCAAACTAAAAACATGAAAATCAATCTTGATCTCGCTCTCTCGAAATTAACTCAAGTTGTTCTTAACATCTGAATTCAGTCCAATTCCATGTAGTAATTTTTTTATAAATGGATAACAAGTCGTATCCATTTGTAGGTTGTCCTGAAGTTCATTTAATCACTCAATTTTGACTCTAGATGTATGGCTGCTTTAAAATGGCATGGAAATCGAAGTTTGATCAGTTGAAATCTGTGTCAGTTCTTGTGAAAAACGCAGTCTGGCACAAACTCCAGCTGACTTCTGTACATTCTTTGGCCATGACACTGATTCCAAAGTCAGACAGATATTCCACTTCAGTAGCTACTGATCATTTGCTGCAATCTGTAGATTAGTCCTAATTACAGATACCCTGATTAGAGCACCGAAACTGATGACCGTCACCATGATGGCCGTTGCCATGATTACCATCGCCATGATGACTGTGACCTCGTCGCGCGATGAGGACCACAAAGATAATGCCCCTCCCTTTGAAGACTGGAACCCATGGTATTCCCCCGTGCTTGAAATCCTTCCCTGATTGTATTTCTGATAAATTTGGGCAGAATTAAGACGGCCATCGTTCCTGTATTGATCAAGTGTGTATGCAGGCCTGTCTGTGGAGAAATTAATTTGTATGGCCTGGCTGATGGGGCCCCTGTCCAGTGAGGAAGGTATTAGGAGATCATGGCCGCAAATAGTAGGATCTTTGTACCGCCTCGAGTCCAACACTGCGATTAGTCTGCTTCAAACAAATACTGCTTGTTCATTGGCTAATATGGCAGATTGGGGGGCTCATCTGCCTGATTTTGGGGTCGACTGTCATGTTTGCGGTAAACTACAGAATAGTGCATTGGTCATGTGATATTAATATACTCACTTCTCGTTTAAATCATTTCAGGATAACAGAATTGAGAATTTGTTACAAATTCCAGGTCGACGACTCTAAAGTAAAATAGGTAAAGCATGACACTAATTTTGACCTGTTTCCATGTATGTCCTTTAGAACCTGAATTATTAAATAATAATTGGTGACAGTGAAATTTGATGAATTCCAAGTTGCAATCAACTACTTAAGTTTTCATCATTCAAAGATTACAAATGTCTGACAACCATAATATCCTAACTGTTAACATTGCTATACTGTATTTGTATATAACAGAACAATTCAGTCAGCTGTGAGTAATGTTACTCCAGATAAATATGGTTTTCATACTTTACATGTACCGGTATGCAGATAGCACCCAGATTTAGCTCTATACATGAAAACTATGAAGCAATGAAATAATCGATTTAGCCATGTGCCTGGAATTCAACTTGAAAAGATGTCCACTTTCAGCCATTCAGTAATAAGGCAAACAATTTTCCATTTTGTGGTGTTGAAATGAAGGATATGTGATCACAGTTTTGGCAATAATAGAGATTAGTCTTTCTTAACTACATTTAAATTTGTTCGTGAAATGGAAGAAAGAAAGCTTGGTGATATTGATTTCTAAATAATTTAAGCCTTCAAGAATAAATTGTTTCGTGGCATGCTGCAAAGATTGTCGATTAATCACTGTAGAATTGAAATCCTCTTGATGGCTGGAAGTACATGATCTAAGAAAGGTATGGAATAATCTTCTTACACAAGAACCTTGTAGGACTTCTGTTACAACGACCACAATCCTTTGTAGGATTGGTTTAAAAGAAAATTGCTTTACGTGTATTATGTTCTTAATATTTGAAGACCTGATAGGGATTTTGTTAGAATTGATGACAACATGTAGGACATGATAGTTTTGGATGATTATTTAATTCAGATAGTATAATGCCTCTATTTTTTAATGTGTTAATCTGCACAAATTGTACATCAATAATGATGTATTTAGAGATCACATTAACTACTTAAATAGTACACAATCAATTAGAAGCTAGTACACATTGGAAGTGAAGAGATTCAGAACACAGACAGGCCAATGGTACTAATGAGCTCATTGCCAGTACACACTGGGACCAATGGCAATCCTAAAGCCAGTACATGCTGGGACCAATGGCAATCCTAAAGCCAGTACACACTGGGACCAATGGCAATCCTAAAGCCAGTACATGCTGGGACCAATGGCAATCCTAAACCCAGTACATGCTGGGACCAATGGCAATCCTAAAACCAGTACATGCTGGGACCAATGGCAATCCTAAAGTCAGTACATGCTGGGACCAATGGCAATCCTAAAGCCAGTACAAGCTGGGACCAATGGCAATCCTAAAGCCAGTACACTCTGGGACCAATGGCAATCCTAAAGCCAGTACATGCTAGGACCAATTGCAATCCTAAAGCCAGTACATGCTGGGACCAATGGCAATCCTAAAGCCAGTACACACTGGGACTAATGGCAATCCTAAAGCCAGTACACACTGGGACTTAATGGCAATCCTAAAGCCAGTACACACTGGGACCAGTGGCAATCCTAAAGCCAGTACATGCTGGGACCAATGGTAATCCTAAAGCCAGTATATGCTGGGACTAATGGCAATCCTAAAATCAGTACACGCTGGGATCAATGGCAATCCTAAAACCAGTACACATTGGCACCAATTATAAGCCAATAGCCAGTACATATTGAGCCCAATGACAAACCTATTGGCAGGATCCTCTAGGACCAATGACAAACCTATAACTGGAGTATACAACAGAGCCAATAACAAGTCTATTTATACATTGGATGATTTGCTGTCTTAATAAACAGGATCATTTAGAAAATGGAGAAAGAAACTGTTGTGAATGTCATCTGACCGGCATTCTTAGCAGACTACGGCAGACAAACAATGACGCCAACCATCAATGTTTCTGCGAGCCGTATTTCCTACAAGTGACTGTGAGTATATTCAGGATTAACTCACTCCAGACGTCATCCTCTCATTAAGCACCAATCGGAGACGTTCAGATATTCAGACGTCGAGGACCAATATACTTAGCCGGGTAATTGGATTACACAAAGTAATAGGGTGGAGAGAGCGATTCCTGCGGACGGCTTACCTTGTAGTGGCTGCCATTCATCACGGGGCCAGACGGAGCACACCGCAGATTATGTCCGTGTGCCATTGTCCTCCCAGGCAGGTATAGAGAGCATAGGGTTGACATGTTAACCTGAGCCACAGACCATTGCTGCTGGTAATAGGGTTTCCATAGGATTGTGAATGATTGTCACTGGAAATGTTTTGTGTGTTCGTGTAAGTCTATTGCATCAAGTTAGAGTATTGAATCTGTTAATTGTCGCCTTTCCTATAATTATTTCAGAATATTGATCGCAATTTGCTATTCAAATTACTTTGATTTTTTTTTTAAAAGGCATACAATCACAATTTCAGTGAGCATGTAGCACTACATTTAAATTTATATATTGTAATAAATATACAAACTACATTCATTTGTGATACTTATCATCAATTTTTATATTGCCAAAAGCACTTTCGTCAATCCACAGTCAATCTAACAGTTAGATCTTCCAAAGGCAAAATAATTAGAGCTATGTTCCTATTATTCATATAAAATATGATTTTTTTTTATTATAACTATCGCATGTTGGGGAATACTAGTAAGTAGGCCTACATCAGTAAATAGCAACTCTGGGGTGGTCAAATCAAACGTAAGTAGTCTCCGATAGAAATTTGTTTCTCCAATATATAGGTCAGCCATCTGTGATAGTATGCTTTTAAAATATTATGTTATTGCTGTTGATTTGATGAGCTACTTTACATTAATTGCTTGCCTATGTAGTTCATCCCGGGTACACTTGGATGAAGCATTTGTGGTTTGACCTTGTCAAGTGTACCTCTTATCATTCGCCAAACCTGAGATGTACAACTTAATTGGATTACCTCCCTTGTCTTAATTACTTTGTCAGATAATTGCAACTCGTTGAATATCCTAACCTAATTCTTCTTCACTTGACCTTGCGAAGGTCACAACATGTTAATTGCTCCGCTCGTGTAGATCCCTCTGAGTTGATCTGGGATATGGGGGACTGGCGCCGGTCCTCAGATCTTCCGTGTCGATGGTTGAAGCTTTAATCTGCTGATTGTTCAATTATTGATGGTGTGTGATTGGTGTCGGAGTTGGCTAATCACTGGTCGTGGTTGTGGTCGGAGTTGGACAAACTATGACCGATCAGCTCCTGGCACCAGCTAATCCATGGTTATGTTGTTGGTCAATCCTCAACCCAAACTTCTATTCCAAGCGGTCAGTTGAGTGATGACCATTCTGGAACCCTTCATACACAGTCACAGTTTATCCCAGGTCAATATTCTGTTGACTTTCAATTATTATGTCTTAAATCACGATATAGGTCACGTTGAAAATTACACATATTTTGCATTCCAAGAAAATCTCTATTGATTTACAATGCAGTCTCTCGACGTTAAATCTATATCAAGTCTTGGCATAATACTGACCCGTATCATTAACTGCCTAAATCCCAGAAGAGTGCTTCATTTTTACATTTAATGCTATGTCCAGTTCACTATGAAATTGGGTCCAGTCCACATTTGGAAGAGCAGCGGTTAGTAAAGACAGACAATTTAAATCAGGATGTCATGCCAACTAAGTTCATGGAAGGGACATAATGGCTAGGATCTTTAATAAGATATGGAGCCCTCCAGAGAACAGTTAATAAGTGACCTTGCCTTCAGGGTAATTAACATTCTTTGGTCGAGGCGTGCATGTTCTCTTTAAGCATGTTAACCATGAACAGAAGGATGAATAGAAGCATGTTTTGGTACAAATATCAAGAGAATTAGAAACTTGTTTTAGCATGAACATCAAAAAATAATCAATATTTTAACAGACAGATAAAGCAAAGGGAGACCACTCACAGGGGAAATATGGTTTCCTAGATATATACAACATTATGGTGACAATAAAGAAAGTTTACATTATACTAGTTGTAATACTACTACTAATAATATATATTATAATGTACCATATCCACACCCTAAGGCATCCTCAAAGCACTACATCATTATTTCCAGGCCATGGATCGGTGCACATTCAGTATTTCTTCCCAACTCCTTGGGGAGTAAGCAATACAAACTGCCATTTGCAGTGCTGGAAGCCTACCATTCACAAGACCATCTCAGACATAAAGGAGTCATATCAACATCAGCTTTACATCTTGATTGGCAATCCTCATTCATTTTCTTTTGAATAAAATATGTTTATGCTATACATTAGTCCAATACTCACAGACATTCATTCTTATATATAATTTGTTGTCGCCTACGGCTGAGATATTCCCACTGCAACTTAAAGCAATAATTCAATCAATATATATTAATTACAACCACATTAAATAATAATTACCGTAAGTTCTTTTGGGAATAGAGTTACTTTCAACAGTATTTTTCTCATATCATGGTTTTCAGACAGGAAGAAATTAAACTGCTACAAAGTTGATGAATTCCGTAACAGCCAGCATTGTTATCATGGCTAAAGAGTAACTGATCGCTAGTCACCTCTGTTAATCAAATACTATATCTCTCTTTCATGGAACACAGACAAACCAAACCATTGGAAGTCTGAATTGATTTGACTAAATATACCACCATCCACAATTTGATGAATCCATAAAATATGTATGCAAATGGAAACACATTGAGATGAATCAGGGCAGGTGATGAACACATTTATGATGTGCATATGCTAAGACAATATTTGTAACAGTTGACTGCAGAGGTAAATCAGGCTTGACTTGTTCCTGCTAAAGCTCGTGGAAGAAGACATCCCCGATGATTGATGTTCCTATAGACCTCGGCTTCTGATAACTTGACCATCTCAATGTCCGCTCATTCTCCTATCTCAGCTCTTTGATCCAAGAACATTTGTGGAGTGTTTATCTGTTCTTTGTGTTAATGGAGGTGTCGATTGTATGTATGTGTGCAACGGCCTTGAATCCCATCTGACCATTGCACGGTTCTTCATGGCAGAGAGTATCAGACGACAACAATGCAGGCGTGTTATCATCATAGTCATAAGCAAGCTGAGACCTCGGAAATTGGAGAAATTCTGAATGATCTCAATGATTGATTGTAGATGATTTAATAGCATGTTGATTTGTCTTTGGTTACTATATACATATTTCTTAGCAAATAAATAGGCTTTTATTTACTCAGTTTCTATAACATGGATAAACAGGGGGTATATCTTTCTTTTCGATTTAAGTGTGTCGATATGGAAAACAAATATACGTAGAATACAACAAAAAAATTGATATTTTACACAACCTAATATTTGATAATACATGTATACTGAAAGGAAAAAACAAAAACGTTGGGTCAACCTTTAAGCCAGCAGCTTAAATTGTATGACACAGTATGTACAATTGTACTACATAATCTATGAAGGATGCACACTAATGATAATAATGGCAATTTTGTATTATTGCAATATGGATACATAATCTGATTACAAATGAGGTACCATCTATAATTGAAATCAATCATGGAAACAGTTCATTAGTATCCATCGCATGCTATTTTATGGTATTGAAAGCAGTATCGGTGGCAGTAAAGTGATGATTGCACAAATATGCACACCTGATTGCTAGGTCCTCTTGGTGTGACATTACATGTGGGCGCCCTGTCCGGGGATGGTCCGCAACCCTTCCTGAAACCCGCAAGCGTATCACAAGACGGTGTATGCTTTGAACATTCACACCAAATTGCACAGCAACTTGTCTTTGCGTATGACCTTGCATGAGCTGTGAAATTGTTTTACCTGACCTGACCTCTCAACTTCAGTCAATCGTGGCATAATGGCAATTAAAGGTTTACCAAATAATGCATTGGATTGTGTTCTGTAACAGGAAACACAACAATGTGGTATGAGTTTGTCAGAATTTGTTAGAATCATGTTTTTGTGGTGTTTGTCATGGTCTTGCCATATGCTGCTGCCTAGTTCACTTCATTGAGTGTGGATTAAGGGTATAATGCACAATAGCCCAAAGAGTTAGTTGTACAACTTCCATACCAATCCATCCATTTATTTAGCAATTTCTCAACTATTTGTAACCAGACGTTTCTTTTTCCTTTCAGTATATATGGGGATGTTGAGAAAGTTACAATCAGTTTTAACAAACTTTTTTTCCTTGTTTCTTTTCTGAGCCATGAAAGACGTATCTCATGATAACCATGTTGGAATAGCTTTCTACGTATCAGTAATCACTGAGTAGTCACTGAGTAATCACTAAGTAATCGGGCTGTTCCTCACTAGTGCAAACCGATCAGCTAACCAGAAGCCATGTCTGGCAGGTAGACATTTTGGTCACCAAGATAACTGAGAAAAGTGTCTTTGAAAGTTCTGGAGGTCAGACAGCAGTGTTTTTGATACGTTCTGTAAGTAATCTTCCACTTGGGGGCAAGCCTGAAGTATTGGCAATTAATTTGGTCCAATTTCATAAGATTTAAAGGACGTGAAGTAGTAAATGCCTACTTGGAACGGTTCTCGCTTGACCTGGTCTTCAGAATATCCTTTGCAGTTTCAATTCGTACCTTGAGGCCGGCTGTCATTGAAGTAATTGCGAGTCGCCTGCGAGTGTCACATGTCCTCGGTCTGGCTGTCTGCCAGTCGCACCTCCTCACGCCCATTGATTACCCATAATGCAATGTTGTGATTCCGTTAAGTGCAATGTCAACGCATGTTTCGGATGTTTGCGACCACCATCATCTCCTAGCCTTCCATAATCTGACTATCAATAATTTCTTTGTGAAGGGGTGTCGATTAATATCACATTGATCCTTCATGATTCCTTGCCATTTCCCCAGTGGTTGCCATGTCGAGGGGTTCTTTTTATCGTCGTGTGGCAACGGGCCCAATCGGCCATTAAATTCATATTGGCTAAAAGCGACTGATAAACTTTAAAAAACATTTGAAATTTTCAATGAAAGTTTGCCTGTGGCTGCTAGTTGAGGCTCATTTGAGTTGATTCCAAAGACTTGCCACGGAAATTCCTCGAGGATTATGACACGCATTGCAGCATAGGCTGACAGGGGATACACCGACTGCAGATTACGTCCACACAGAGGTGTTCATTGTCAGTCCAGGGGATTCCCATTTCGGGAATTAATGGGAATGTTCAATTAAGCAAGACACGAGAAATACAATCCTAGAATTCACTCTCCGAACTCAATTCATAGCCGCTCTCTTTTCAGGTCCAATTTCGACATGACCTTAACTTGTCCCATTCAAAATAGACGAAGCTCGTTCTATATTCAAGCCATTTCCGTTCAGATGTAATAATTTAACTTGCCGTTACTCCGTCATTGCCTGGATGATTTACTGCTATTTTCATTTCATGGACACTTCAGCAGCGATATCTGTTCGACATCAAAATCAAATTTCCCTGTTTCAGCTAGTTAACACCTTGTAGTTGTCAATTGTGATTTCGTTTGATTTTGGTCAAACCACTTCTGTCCTAATCCCCCCATATCCTATTGAAAGGCTTCACTAAATGATTGCAGACAGTTTCACGATGACGTTTCTCTTCGGTAATTCTTCCAGCACCAAGTAGGCATCACAAGACTCTGCCCAGGCATCACTTTGATTATTCCTGTCACAGAATCCTACTCCACGCAGTCCATGTAAGAACCTTTGACTTTTTCCAAATGGTTTTTGATCTTCTGAGTGTTGTAATTAACCTGTTGATTCTCTTTCAACCTCGGTTTCAATCACCCGAGCTTGTCCAGAAGAACCTGGAAAATCTTTTAACGTAATGTCAAGATTACAAGATCAGCATTGTAGTCTGTGCTTGTTATGGATTTAGTGTTGTGCAACATGATTATGGAGTAATTAGCTCACCCAGTTCTGGGTTGTGTTACATTTATATGGCTCCAGCAAGTATGTTGTAATCTTTATCATCATTGTCAGTTATCAATCCCTTAGAAGCATAAAAAAACACAGTTTGTTGACATATTTCATTGTCAAACATATTTTACCTGAATACTTTTTATTTGTCTACACAAGTATACTAACCAACAGGTTACATTTTCTGCACATTTCACTGTTTTTCAATATTTTGATATCTTTACATAATTTTTTTATTTTTTTAATCACGAGATAATATAAGAGACCAACAGGCTACATTTTCGGCACATCTCACTGGTTTTCAATGTTTTCATATCTTTACATATTTTTGTATTTTTTTAATCACAAGGTAATATAAGTTGTCAACTCGTCACAAGGGGTATATGGAATTATGTACCCTGCTTGAAAGCCCCTGTACCCAGAGCTGTAAGTGTTGATGTAACTTCATATCAATGTATTGATTGTATTACCGGTATTCACCATCTACCATATTTGTATATAATTATGTTATATATATAATCTTAATTATTGAACAGTATTGCTAATTTTATGTCAGAGCAAGGTAATGAATTAAAGCAGCGATTCCCCGTGGACCATGGAGGTCAAATCTAAAAGTCAAGAGCTTCTGTCTGAGTGTGAGGTTTCACCATCATAATACGTGGGCCGAGTTATCAATGAGAGGCAAATTTTTCGCTCTAACGACATGATCACCTCGTTTCCAATTATCAGGGGAAATATTAGAATGCATTGCTCTCTGCTTACTTTTTAAAATATTTTCAGATGAGAAGTCAAGTCGATTTCCTGTTGTAGTTAATCATCATTATTTTTATTACTTTTTGGGTTTTAAGAAACCTACTTGAAAATTATTCAATGAACTTTTGATTTATGTGAATTTTCTTCGGAATCGCCAGCAAGCAGAATGTCACGGCACTGTTTTGGCCATCAATCCACGATTCCGTGAGTGATACAAAATGATTTTGAGACATCAGTGTTCAGTAGTCTCTGGAGATATCCAAACTGGAATCAATTAAAGCTACATTGACCACTGTTGAATACCAGTAATATTCCAGAACAGTTCCTATAGGCTGCCACTTGGTGAGGAATGAATCCATGCATTGCTTTTGGCATTTGTCTTACAAGATTACTTTTAGGATCGAGGATACACAGATTTCCCATTTGTAGTTCTGTACTTGTAGAGGTAAACCGGGTGATGGCTGAAGCCAGGAATAAATGTTTAACTAAAACATTGATCCATACTTTAAGGAAGATGTATGGATTGAGCTCTAAATGTCGGGGATCTTGTCTAGGGAACAGGGACACAGTATGTTTAGGACGACCACATCCTGCTGGTAATGCTGTATTGGGACATGAAGCAATCCAGTAGGGCTATAACAAAGGTTGAAGTTAAGGTTATGGTGTTTTGCCATGTCCCTCAGTATTGTCCTAGGTATCCTTTCACGAAGCTCTCTTATCTCCTAAGAGACTGGTAGCGCTCTCTTAGCAGTGCATTAGCTATCGGCAAGGCGAGCGCAACCAGTCTCTTAGTGGATAAGAGAGCTTCGTGAAAGGGTACCCTGCTCAACAATGACATACAGTGCCCCCTCGATATAACACGTGCCCCCTCGATATAACACGTGCCCCCTCGATATAACACGGACCGATGCACCGGGAATTCGGATATGACGGAGGGTCAGACATGGATCCCATTTTTATTTTTGTTATTTCCCTGTCATATCATATAAGGCAGGTACTATAATGCAGGTGTATGTCATGGACCCCAACTTCAGCGTTATATTGAGGGGACACTGTACATGTAGTTTTAAAATTCACATCATACAATCAGGTGATTTTTTAAAGTTTTATTATTTTTTTGGTGGATTGACATTTAAATATTTTTTTTTAATTCTTGGATAATGTAATTCCATTGGACAGATCACATTCAGTGTTAAAATGGAAATCTACATGTACTTCACATATTTTCTTCATTGATCAGTAAATACTTTAATTGTGAAGAAATGTATAAAGTCAAACATTACCGGTATGTTGTCGTACATGTAGATTTCATTATAATGTGATACACTGGAAATACCGGTATAGAAATTATTTAAACATCTTTGAAATAAGTAAGTTAAATATGAATAACACTCTATTACATTGCAAAGCAGTAAGCTGGAAAGATTCTGTATTGGTTCCAATAAACTGCCAGTTTGACCATTAATGAAATTATGTCAATAAAAAGGCAACTAACGGTAAAGTTGGATAAAATGAAGTGACAAATCATATATGTTAAATTTGCAAAAGTATCCACAGGAAAGATTAAGTCAACAGATAAGATCATTGGATAGTAGAAGTTGAACTGGAAAGTAAAAAGTTGTTTTTATGAATTATGAAATGTCTGAACAAATAAAACATCATCAGATTCTCTTTTACCAGAAAACAGAATCACAAGATCCTCTTTCCTGTGATGAAGACCCATAAAATCAATCGGTCGGGTCCCAGTTAGTTTTCAGAAAAATATGATGGATCTGATATCGAGTGACGTGGGAAAGACGACATTCCATCGTACACATCACAGAACGAGAAATCCATACTCGTTCACTGGGAGAAAATTCGAATTCATATCGTGGCCAAGATTTATGATGCATGATTATTGTTGTCAAACTTGCGTAATGGTTTTGAATTTACACACTCCAATCCTTCTCATGGTAGAGTTGGTAAACAGGTGATAGATTCCTGGAGATGATGTCAGGTTAGGAGGGTCTGAAGCCTTTGGATTCTTGTCATCTTTCCAGAGGAATGCTTACAATGGGATGGAGATGGTGGAATTAGTATTTTATGCCATTTTCTATGGTTGTTGGTAATCTGATGGTGATCTACACTGTACTCAAGTTGTGGGGAGAACATGTTTGGTATTGATAGAATGTCTAGGATGGAAGAACCATGTGTATTGATCAATTTGATGCTTCCCTACACCTCTGACATTGTAAATATCCTGATCGTCGCAAGTGGGTGAAAGATTCCCGCAGCGACGTTAAACTCCATACTCACTCACTCATTGTATCCCTGACATGATACAGCAGCTTTCTCGCTTTCAGTGGTGGCTTTTATCAAATTAATGTATGTCTGCTTCTTTTTTATTTAACAGATTTTTCAATTATTTCCCCCCAGTTGTTCGGAAGGTTTTTAACTTTTCTTTAACTTTTCTACAGTTAATAGCAGTTGGTGGTGGACTAGTTTAACTTTATAATTAAGAGTTGTTAGTTCCAGACTGTGGACTACCGTATTTGTAAGACATATTTCACTTTTCCACAAAGTAATCCTGTTATTTGCCTGTGTTAGGGATGGAACCATTAAGCTTACAATCTTTATACAGTATCTGTAAGGTAACAGTAACTTTGAATACGTATGCATATAACACAAATTTGGAAGTGTAGTGATATCAGAAGATTATTGATTATTGTGAATCTTGGTGAGATGGAAATGGCTGGATTTTTTGTCACAGTTTCGCCCGACACTGTTCTGAAGCATACAGTATATTGTTTGTACTTTTACTTGGGATGCAACAATATGGACCCAGTGAAGCGATGTCATATCCAACTCTGTCTCTATCATTACAAGATCGAAGAAATTCTTTTTATTGTATCAGAGTATGATCCATAATTATCCCAGACCACAGCTGGTGTGTGTTTTAGGAGACACATGACCTGGTTTAGGAGACACATGACCTGGGATAGGAGAAGAATTGTAGAAAAATGCTCAATTTATACCAGCAGTGCGAGTTCTGCTCAATTAAGGTGTTTATTGCCTACAGGACACTCGGTAGATTAATAATGACTGAATGCATAGTTTTGCCATTGAATAGACTTCTTTGCAACTTTCATATGCCATTTGGTATTGGTAGGTATAGAAGTGAAAGTGTTTCAGATAGGTTAGCCAGTTGAGCAGCTCTCTACTTGACATATACTACAGACTACTAGTGTACTATAGACTACTAGTGTACTATTCTAGAGACTACTAGTGTACTTCTAGAGACTACTAGTGTACTATTCTAGAGACTACTAGTGTACTATTCTAGAGACTGGTTTAGTTCAGGCTCTGCCAGACCTGGTTCATGACTAGATTTCTTTCTTCAGAAGCTCATTACCAAGTGTCTGGGTCTATCAGAGACCAAAGAACCACTCTTTTCCTGCCCGATAGTTCCACATTCAACATAAGTAAGTCAATAGAATTCTGTCATTTCTTTCAATTCTCAAAAAGCAAAGTGGTCGTTAACAATCGATATATCCCTCGAGAGGTTCACACTGGCTCAAAGGGCTTCAGCTAGTATTCTTCTAAGTGATTTTGCGGAGTTGTAGACTTTTTAAATCCAGGAATCTCTCCAGTACCAACTTTATGCTCCACAATGATTCATCCTGCCCCTCAGCAAATTTCAACTACTCGTTATAAGATTTCTAGACGGAAGACATTTTCAAATTGGTTGTACATCTGAGATCAGTGGTATGGAGACAGTTGTTGAATGTAGGTATACTGGTATGTTTGAACCCAAACTTAATGGAACATCAATACCAGTCATAGAAAACAAACCCTATCTTTAGCAAGAATTCTGCCCATCATGATGACTGACTTTAATGCCAGTCAGCGAGGTATATGTACTGCCATCTATTATCCCAAACATTTGTCTCGGTCGATACAAGAGCAATTAATTGAATTAATGTTTTCTTCTCCAAGCTAGATAAGTGGATCTACCTGACAAAATTATATCATCTTCTAGTGAATTCTTGGACTTGTAAGTGATTCGCCTATGTCTTACCTTCATAAATCTCTGAATACATGTAATCATGTTATAAGCTAAACTAAGCGTTGAATGAACTCTGTCTATTCCAGTCCATTGTTTTTTAATACCCTTCGCAGGGCTCTGGACTAACATATGCCCGATGTACAGGGGGGCAAGTTAAATTGTACTGCGGGCAACCTATTTTTTAACATAGAGATATTTTGGTGCCTTTACATCTTGCCATTACTAGCCTTGTGGGCAAGTAACTCAAAATGTTAGTAGCCCTGCTTCAATTTTGGATACAACAAATTTAACAACAGGTATTATTACAATAATCAAAGGTGAAGTGTAAGTTTACATACCAATTTCCCAAATTAGCACACATGCACATTCTCTCTCCCACTCATGCACGCATGAATACTCACACACACATTAATGATGATTGAAAGATCAATCCAGTAACTCGGGTTCGAATCCCAGTGTCATGCCGATACTCGATTACAATGACACCCAACACCCAGCTACACTAACATATGAGACACTAAGTACTGGCAATTCAAAACTTATTTTAATGTATTCTAACAAATTTGTAATGTTTACACCACATCAAAAGGGCAATATATATTTTTTTACATGTCCAACATGATGTCATGATCTTTCCTGGATATCAAGTTGTTTAATTCCTGCACAGTTCTGTGATTTATGTTGTTCTACCCCAAGGTTGGCTCTCTCTAGCGCCCCATAATGTGTTCAATGCTCTCGGCATACAGCTCCTATACAACGGTTATCCTGCGACTCGGTTGTGTGAGTAATGATGATTTGGGAGGACTGGTATAACTTTAATAAGGCCACTCTCGCACATTACAAACAGTTATCAGTGGAGTTTTGATGATCCCGACAGAGTTAGCGATCCTGACTTTTACAATGCCTGCTGTTGAACAGAATTCAGTCAGAAGGGGTAGGAGGACACAATTCATTCCTGTAATCAACCCAGGATGGACTTTCATTTTTACAGGCTCGTTAATGCCAAGGTGCTTTCATCTTCAATCCTGAAACATGCTAAACATGCCCTCATCTCTACTCGTCTTGTCGTGATCAATATACATGAAGCTTCGACAATACAGAATATGTTCCACGTTTGATTTATTCTGTGGCCAGAGATAAAACACTGTGTTTGTAATGAGTCCTATGGGCATTGCCTACGACTGATCCAGAGAGAGTGAATGGCAATGGCTTAAACAGCCGAAGGATTACCTTGGCGCCCGACAAGTGGGACCAGGCTATGGATATAAAGTGGTTTTTTTCTTAACAAAACCGATAAATTTCATGTTATTGATTCAGACATGTTAGACAGGGTATATTTGATGTAGATGTGAGCATGATTGAGAAGGATAAGTATAGGATGGACTTGTATTTTAATAGCTTTGTTGTTTGGCTATAATCTACCTGAACAGCTGCACACTTTCTGCATGTCATGAACTTGTCATTCAAACTTTTTAGTACCATATGTACCATGATTCCAGCCTATGTTTCATGATAAAATGCCTCAAAATATATTCCATTTGCACTGGAAGTGAAGCATTTTTTTTTCAAAATGAATTTGTATTGATTTTCTGAAATTTGGAAAATGTATCCATTGCAGCAGAACATATATGCTTATGGGTACTTTACATAAATTGACACTGCCATCATGAATGATGTCAAAGACATGATGAAACTCAATGGACAATGTTAGTCTGGAGTATCGAGGACAACTCTCTAGTGGCAAGTGTGATTAAATTTGGCACGATCTGTATCCAGAGGATGAACTGCTATTGGGTTACACTTGGGCCCAAGGGCAAGACCCAGTGATAAACTTGTTACAGGGCAATATGGTCCTACCAACTAAGAGATACTGTAGCTAAGCTTAGGAACTTGGACTTAAAGGTGCATGTATCCTCAATAAAACTAAGGGCCGGTAGCCTTGTTGGACATATAAATTTAGCTGTGTATTAGTTTAACAATGCAAGAATTTCCAATCATCTACAGGTTTCAGGTAATCTTCGAGAACCTACTGAAGCATTAGCAGAAGAATAGCACCAGATTCTTGAAGACAAGTTCTGAAATTTGGTAGAAAGATTTTCCACACAATATCTGATGGCCTATAATTTATTTTGTTGAGTACCGGTATAGTAGATATTATTGATTATTGACACTTGACTGTTGACCATTGACCTTTGACATGAACAGTATTGGTCAATAGCAGATGCACAACACTATGTTAGACAAAGCTCATTTATCCATAATAAATAACAACCTTCAGTTATGTTTTCTATATACTTTATGAATATGTTTTGTTTTGAGTGGTTTAATGTCATTATGGTCTCAACACAGTTTTTTTCCAACAGTGAATTGTAGTACATTACCATGTAAAAACAACAACATTTGTTATGACCAATGAAAAGTTAGTACATCGAGAACCATAAAGCTTTCATCATAAGTCTTGCTAACACTTTGCTATCTATGCAAGGCATGCAGGAATTCCTATGGTATGCTGTGGTATGCTGTGGTATGCAGTCCTGAACTGGATGCACCTGTCATGACCGAGTGTCGACCTACAGCAGGATTGTAAATCTTGTTCCCGTCATTCTGCATAGAAAAAGTACCATCTGCACACACTATGTTGACTAACAAGTCGAAAGTTATGAATTATCTGAACGCGTAGTTGTCTTAAGAATCAATAGCCATCAACTTTTATATTGCAGATTTTTGAAAGGTTGTCAAGAAAATGTATTTATTTTTAGCATGATACCATCAAATTATTTGCTACTTCAATGAACACTAAATAAGATTACCCAAATTTGAACATTAAATTGTTTTAAATATCGAGTACTAGTATCATGGACTTAGTTCTGCAGACATGAGCATCTTCTAGAAGCCTGAGATTCTGTTAACAAAATGAAGATTCATTTCCCCAGTAACCATAAGCCTCTCGTAATTCTATTAACATCTGACATTTGTGACATGTCCATTGTCGATGTTGACTGCCGTGAAGATCGTCTGTCGCTTGACCATAATGGGCACCACCTCTGTGTTTTGACCACAGGTGCCAGTGAATATTATTACCACGTCTGCCCTGAAAAACCTGTGACCGTCTGCTCCCGCTGGTCTTTAATCTCACTCCCTGAGTTTCGACTCGATTGAGTTTACAAAGCACTTTTGTCTCTACATCTAGGTAGTCGTTATGAATTATTCAGAGGGTTATTTTTAAGCTTGGAAAATTTTACTTTCTGTCCTCCAACTCACTGTTGTGATTACTTTGCAACTTTCATGAAGTGGTGGTTTGTGTATGAAGATGTTCCTTTATGTTCCTTTTACAGATATTGATTTGACTGGGAAATATTATGGCATTATTTCAAAATTTTGAAAGGCTATGATTGAAATTCAATGATTTTTTAGTGTTGTTAATTTAATTGATACTCAATGACTAGGTAGTGTGTATGAAGGCATAGCAGTGTATTACTGTATGCTAGTACATGTACTAATGGGAGATTATATAACATCCTCCAATAAATGTGAAAATTAGCATAGAACGTATTTGGATTTCATTGCATTATTGATAATACAAATCAACAATAGAAATATAAAGATATCCTTTCTTGTAGGTTTGACCTTATAGCCACAAATTTGGTCATGCCAATATTACATTACACATTTTCAAATCATGTTTTCCCGATATTTCAAACTAATGCTTGAAGAATGAAAATTTTGCCCAATAGCCTTTATTTTTTTTAAAGCATTTTGGAGTTCGACATTTCTATTTTTGGAGGGATTGTGATTGGAACTAGACTTATTACGACGGTTTGTCAAATTGAGATTACTTTTCATATGAAGCATGAGATACGGTTTAACATGGCTTCAGGAATAGTGACAAACTGTTAAGTTCAATATTAGACTGGTAGCATCAATGAGTAATGTTATAACTCTTGTGGTTATACTTGAATTTGAGCAATGACAATATCAATATATTACTTGTCAGGGTCTTGTTGTGTAATGCTCTTGTAGTTGTAGGTCCAATTGTCGAGTGTTTTCCACATGGAATTGGGTTACACAAAGTTTTTTGTAGGAATAAGACCGCTACAACTACTGTAACAGGAGTTGTAAGTCTCTATAGTACAACTATTGTAGCCTACAAGAGCGTCATACAGTTGGACCCAGATCTGTTATGCAGTCCAGTAAGTAAAGGTCAACATACCTACAAGCTATAATAGGTTCACAATGAGGAGGCTCTTGTAATTAACATACCTTCAGTATATCTTTGTGCTTATATATTTTGCATATAGAGGATCTAACATGAGTGGTCATTTAATACTGAATTTATTAACCCTTTCCATACTGGATGCAATGGAGGATGCCCTTTAGAGGTTTGGTAGTGCATCGGCCAGCAGGGAGATGGTTAAATGTGTTGATAAAATGTGCAAGGCTTTGCCGAGCTCAATATAATTTTTACCGAGTTTAATAAATTCAGTATTAAAGGAACATGAATGTTAGGTTCTATTTATCACGTAACTGTAGAATAGACTGTAGTATCAATTTACAGTTGTAAACCTTCCATGCAGACAGTCATGAAATAGTGGATCAAGGTCATTTGCCATTGTATGATGACGTCAAGTCATGATGTCACGTGCTACTGTAATGTGTGCGTCAATTGTTTTAATTGTTATAACTGGTGCCCTGCTACTGTAAAATGTATGTGATTCAGTCCCTATTGGGTAATTAGACTAGTGAGAATATTAATGTTTATTTAATGGGTTTATTGCACTCCCAATCTCTATGTTATGTAAAGTATGTTATTAATACCATAGCTCTGTTTCATGGAACAATCGTAGTACTTAAGAGAGTTGTAATGCCATATAAACTTATAGGAGTTACCACTCTCATAGTGCTGCAATCATTTTGTGGAATGGGGGCCTGATCAGTTGTGATCCGTCTCACGCCTACACAATAGATTCTTGTATTTTTTTTTATATCAGTCTATGGCAATAGTCAACTTAATTTTGTCTTAACCTACATTGTATATTACACACATGAGTGTCCAGATAATATACTTAGGTATCTTCATTATTGACAGTAATTAAGCAATTTTCATATAAAGTATATAATCACCTGGTTAGTTAGTCTATACGTCTTATCTTTTCATAAGTAAAAATGGGTATTTGAAGTCGTTAGCAACGCAATTACACAACATCAATTAAATGTCACCTTTGAAGTTGTCTTTAGTCTGAAGTCAATTGATCTAACTAATACCAAAATTGACTGTTGACATTTTATCAATGTAAGAATATCCATCGTATTAAATCCTAATGAAAATGTTTTCCCTCGTAATGTATGTCTAGAGATGAAGAGACATTTATCCCAGTTTCACATGTCAAATAACACTTGTAAAATATGAGACCTTTCCAACATTTTCAAGCCAGTCTTGTAGCGATTTTACTTGTCAATGTGACTGTTGCTCTTGTAGCCATTTGATATGGTACCCACATGGGTGGGTGGGATAGTGCCCACAGGGGTGGGTGGAATAATGCCCACAGGGGTGGGTGGAATAGTGCCCACATGGGTGGGTGGAATAATGCCCACAGGGGTAGGTGGAATAGTGCCCACAGGGGTGGGTGGAATAGTGTCTACATATATCTTTCTCTGTTCTACTCTGTTCTATAAGAAGTTAGAGAACACTCATAGGTTCCACCCTTGTAGTTACCCATACCCAGACTAATAACAGCTACTGTAATATCAGTAACTAGACCATAACATACCCAGACTAATAACAGCTACCGTAATATCAGTAACTAGACCATAACATACCCAGACTAATAACAGCTACCGTAATATCAGTAACTAGACCATACCATGAAAGTGAGAACATCCCAATTACCAGAAACAATGTATGCTATAAATGCTTATAAACTGTCTTGTGATGGGAATGTGAGCATTGCGAAGAGAAACATGAGCATAAAAGTGAGATATAATATGTCTGTGCACTCATTATGGAACTGAAGAATGGTGAAAAGTGCAGAAAGCTCAAATGGATCTGTCATTTTGTTTTCGCTTACTGCATCCAATACTCATGTGCAATACTAATCGAGAACTTTCTCTATTATTTCTTCAGTATGTAACAATATTATAACGGTATTAGTTTTCTGATATCCCACAACAAGGAAGTATAACAATATGCATCATGATACTTGAACCATTCCTTAAACATGATAATGACATTACTTCAACTTTTAAGACATTTAATGAGAAACTATGTCTTAGAAATGTCTTAGAAATTATGTATATTTAAATTGCAACTGTTGCCTGTAATATGAAGTTAAGCCAGCTATGTTACAGTATTCGACCAGCATATTATTGAAAAGTTTTCTTTTCCAGTTATTAATAAATCGATACAGGTTCAACATGAATCAATGCAAATACATTAGCAATTCTCATATACTGTAAATCATAAAATTTTAACCAGCATGAAACTTTAAAGAATTTAACGAGTTGCTCTATGATGTTAACATATCTTTTAAAGAGAATTCCATAGATGTAGGCGTATGGACAAGCTCATTAACATTTAATGACACTAATAGGTTAATAATCCACTGGACACTAAAGTTTAATGACACTAACATTTTATGATTTAGAGTATAGAGATGTAAAGTTGGAATTATATCTTGTCGGTCTGTCTGTCTGTCTGTTTGTGTGTGTGTGTGTGTGTGTGTGTGTGTGTGTGTGTGTGTGTGTCTATATTTGTCTGTATCTGTATGTATCTGTCTGTCTGTCTGTCTGTCTGTCTGTCTGTCTGCCAAGTCAACACAAAGCACTTTCCTATGACATAGTATGGTAATGAACGCCAACTTCTCATTGCAATGAAATTGAGTACAGCTACCACAAATTGAAGTGTTATTCGCTGAATAATGAGGATCCTCATACAGTTGATGGTACCATATGAAATTCTCTTGCCTGTGTCATAGATTGTATATATATTCTCACTGGAATACTAGGGCATTGTTGTGCAAGAACAACTAAGAAAGTATTATGAGGATACAGTTGTTTTCTGTGGCTTGTACATATTTTATAGTTATATTATACTATCAGTAAGATTACTGGTGCAGGTGGTAGCACAATGGTAGACTATTTGGACCTCTGACACAAATACCTCAAATCCTGTCCACAATGTTAATATGCAGCCATGACTTAAGTACTCTGTTAGAAGGCACTTAAACAATATTGATTAGAAACAAATCCAGATACCTGAAATGACATCTGGAACATATTACTACAAGCCATATAGCAAGCTTTGATAACATTTTCATTAAGAGCAGCTGGTGTTACTGGAAATATATTTGTTGCTGTAGTTACTCAATCAGTTGAAAAAAAGTAATTATTTATTACAGAATTCTGGAAATAACATAAATAGTGGTGGCATCTATAAACGGAACAGGTGGTATATGTCTACCAGTTGGAATAACATGTTCTCAACCCATGTTGTTTGTTGTCTAGAGCTTTATGAAAGAGAAGGGAAAAAAAGAGCATTTTATGAAAATCTATATGACTAATATTTAATATAAGAATGATTATTATTTGTCTTGTGGCCCATCATTTTGTTCCTTCTTTACTTTTATACTCACATTATTCTTTTCTTATATATTCAAAGCAAATTTGTCAGCCTGGGCCAGGTTAAGCTGGTTTGTAAAACTAAGTGGAACACAACCATCAAATACAAGTGTTACAAGCATAGCATTGGTGCCATTTTATCGTTAATGTTTAACATAAAACTGATTTTAATGTCACTTAAGGTAACATAAAATATAGAATCATTAATTTGCCATGATTTGGTAATTACCCTATGCAGAACTTCCAGCTAGACCTTAAATCCTATCCTTAGAAAGATAACATACAAGAGGTATTATTTTACTAACGAAAGGGGATTAGAAAATCAATTAACAATGTTTTAAATGGAAATTCTCCAAAAGCAACCTCCTTTCTTGCTAATTGGCTCATGATATGCCTCATCAGAACCAGTTAGAAGGTATGAATACCAACCTATTAAGATTTTTAAAGACCTGCAAAATGAATAGGTAAGGGCATAAAATATAACCTTGTTGCACCCATAATCTGTTGAGAAATTGATGGCATCATTCATGTTAAATAATTTGCTAAAATGTGTAAAAGTACATGGAACAAAAGTTAAGCATACAATCATTCATGTTTTGTCAGGTTAATTTACTCTTTATGATAGATCAATTCTAATGTGTTGGACTAAGCATTGGTGCTTTTTTATAATATAAAAACAATTAATACTTTGTCAAAATATAAATTAACTGTGTACAGCTACTAATTTAATTTACACATTATTATTAGTCAATATATATTCCAGATAATTTATATTACTGGATACTAGCAGTCCCTTTATCTTTAGTAGAAACATATATTACCAGCATATTATGTTTGAATGTGTTCAGCACAAGTGGTTTATCATAGTTTTTTTTTTGTTCTCACTCTATTAACCCTCTCCCTGCTGGATTAGACACAGACACAGACACAGACACTGTTCTTTAGGGCATCTCCAGTTGCTTGCAGCAAGGAGAGGGTTAAGCCATGATTGATATATCGGGAATCCACCCAGTGGAAAGCTGTTAAATGATAACTGTTTATGATAAGAGGTTTGAGTTAGCAACTTTTATGTGCCCTTCCTATGGTGGTGATAGATGTGTGAACGAGCATGCTCCACTACTGCTATCACAGCTCGCGGCACGGGTTGGTATCCTGTAGATGCGGTAACTTGCGAAAGTGCATCACTATGTCGGCCAGTGATGACAGCATGTGATAAGAAATAGGAGGCGTACTAAATAGGCCTTGACAGCTGGTAACATAGTCTTCAACACTGAGGAATGCTAGAAGCTTTGAATAAGGGTATAATTATCTCGTGTTTGTCATAGGATGTAATGTCTTCATTATTCCCCAATTGTGAGTAGTCATGCTATTGAAATACCCATTGGCAGTCATTATGTTGGACCTCCTATGAGCAGTTGTTCTGTTGAAACCCCCATCAGCTGTAATTCTATTGAAGCCCCTGAAAGTTTTATCTATTAACATCCTGTACTTCTTTGAAGATACTAATGACAACTTTGAGGGAAAACTCAATTATAATTTTAATTGAAATATATATTTATCTTAAAAGCAATTTTATGATACATGTAATTACGAACTGAATATTGATGTTACATTGATTAGATCTAAACTATTTATTCAGTCAGTCCGTAACTCACATATTTGTCTAATGTAAATGTTATAGGGCACATGTTGGACTCTTTAATACTTACACTTGGCAAATGAAAACAGTTTATTGCAGGAACTAGGAAATATGATATTTGTTGTAAGTTGTGGCTAAGATGATAAGCGGAAATGCCAACTGTTCATCCAATGTTTTAACTGATTTTCATGTCTAGAAATCTTTCATTTAAATTTTAGTATTAGTATTACGGATATTATCATATAATTGAATGTAAAAATTATAACACATGATAGTAATCACTTTTTATTTTAATGGATATCAAGTATTTGTTAATACTACATCCATTACAGTACAAGTAAAGATTCCCTCCCAAAGCTATGTGTACATGTATGTAAAGAACTAATTAAATCAAAATGTTACAGTACAACGAATAATTGTCTTTGGGTAGTATGACCTGTTCCCTTTGGAAAATTGCGAAACCATACTTTGACATTTTGAGCATGAGCGGAGGCCTTTATTCCCTGTTTATTCCCTGGGACCATGAATGTCTGGAACTTCAGCCGTTCCATTTTGACAAGTCAGCTGCTACTACGTCTAAAATAACCATCGGAATAATGGCAAACATAATTGGTGCCTATAGCAATTTAGGAAGACAGGAAATATGAAAGTTTGAGTTCTTACAATATATGAACTACTGCATGTAGATATACAATGTAGCATGTCTTTCCAACCTAAGAAACACAAATGAAAATGGTCAAACATTTGGAGGAAAACATAGATTTATACAGTGTTATCCAGACAGTCTAATAACAGTTGTAGTATAGTCAATTTAATGATAACAGTAATGTTGTTTTTTGGCATGTTCCTTATAACTAGATGTTATTAAATTATTGATTTTCTGATTGGTATTCTCGTTAAAATACAATAATACCAAACTACAAGATAACAATTCCAGAAAGATTACTGAATTATGTCAATGTATAGAATAGAAATGTTCCTGTGCAAAAACATTCCTTTCATCCAAAGATTTTAATCTATGTACATAGAGGTTCTGACTTGAGGACAGGCACAAAGATATTCCTGTTCCTGTGTCAATCCACAGAGTTGTTCCTGTGTCAATCCACAGAGTTGTTCCTGAATCAATCCAAAAATATATTCCTGTTCCTCTGTTCATGCACAGAGTTCCTGAATCCATGTCTGATAGACAACAGCAGGAAGAAGGTTAAAGTGAATGCTTTTCGATAGGTCAGGATATCATTTCACAAAGCTCTCTTATCCACTAAGAGACCATAGTGCTCTCTTTGCAGTGTATTAGCTATTGGAAAAGAGAATGCTATGGTCTCTTAGTGGATGAAGAGAGCTTCGTGAAAGGATACGCAGGTCTCTCTGACATGACAAAAGTGTATGTTGAATTACTTAACATATTAAGATACGATGTTCCTCATGAAAGTAATCTGTTGGTATTGATGCAAGGTGTTAACATAGCCTATCGCGCCATCTCCTGCTGAAGACAAGCTGATAAGCTGCTGTATTGAAAGAACTTGACAGTCATTTGTTAATGGGCACTGATCCCTTAATCTTGCATATCTTACTCATCTTCCTGACTGGAGTGTTTTTCACAAGGTAAAAAAGTACATATGCAAATATTGGAATAACATTTAATATATGCCTTTTCTGCTTTTATGTTTTTTTAACTCTAGAAGAATTCAGAAGCAGATGTTGCTTGACAGATTACTGGAGACTTTAAATAATTGTACATGTTGTAGAGTGATGTTGTATTTGTCCATGGATCTGTCACTGATTCTGAAGAGGCCCTGGATTAAGATAATGTCGGCTTCTGACAGCAAGAATTCATAAATTGCCATGAAATTGGATGTTCTTATCATAGCTGTTTTGGGTGGAGCTTGAATTATTGTTGAAAGAGGTCAATTGAAATGAAAAATAAACAAGCATTGTTTAACAAGGTCATTATGTAAAAAGGTTTTTGTAAATGTTATTATGCTGGTTGCACTGCTTCCAACAGTATCAGTGTCAGCTTCTCTACTATTAACAGAATCAGAATCAGAATCAGAAATAAAATCAGATGATTTCATTATTAGACTAAACATACTTGTTAGGAGGGTTGATATTGAGAACAAAACCAAAAAGAAATTGAATATTTTAACTTTTCCCATGAAAACTTTAAATGTATTTTTTTCAGTGAAAATGATTGGTTTAACTTTACAAGAAGGATAAATGTTTTAGAAGTACAAAATAAAGAGGCTTGAAAAGATGAAACAAGAAGTTTATGTTCTGTTCATTAGTTTCGTATGTAGTAAGCTTCCCTGGTCACTGGTGTAAGAGAGATAAAAAAAGGAATCCATGTCACCTGAACCGTGAGAGGTACCAAAGCAAACATTTCCTGAAATGTCCAACTCCACTCAAGCATGAAAATTTAAGTGTGAAGTTATATCTGTTACCAGGCCTGTGTGTAATTTAAGCATTTAATTTTCTTTGGCTGAAAATTGCAGTACGCTATGTTTTTTTCATGTCCTCCAATTTGCCAGTTGAAACTGATTGGAATTTGACGGGGAAAAATAACATTTCATGGCTGAGGTGCCGGAACTGGATTGATAGAAATCAGGATATCGGAAAAGGTCAAAGATGGAATTAGGTCACAGATAGATACATTATGGGATATCAGTGGTTGTTCTATGATGGTTATTGATCTAACGAAGCAAACCAGCAGTACCACATGTGGTCATCAAGAATGTTATAACATGCATAATTTGTTGAAAGTAAAAATTAATGGTTAATGGATTAGAAATAATGGCCAATTTCCAGACCACATTGGAAGAATTGTATTCACCGGCAGATGTCAGTATGTATGAACAACCTAGATTAACTGTTTTATGCAAAATATAATAATGGCTTTGTTTGATTAAAATACATGTATTCATTATATATATATATCCACTGGTAAGGTTAATATTTTACATACCATTTCAGGAAGAAATCAACAACCGATTCCTACTTTGTCAAACTAGTCCTGATAATGTTTGATAACAATTACAGACAACGCACATGCATGTCAACATGATTTTATTAAGTGAATCCGAATGGGAAAAATGCATGTCTGCTGGAAACCTGAAACAACCAAAAACTGATCATCCATCTTTAAGAACTGGGTTTTTTTTGTGTGCTATCTCGCAACCATTTTTGACAACACAAGTGTTAAAACGGTAATATTCTGAAAACCCATTCAGAACAAGTATGCAATTTGATGAACAGAATCCTAACGTGAAGGGAAATGCTTAAGATTATCAGATTGTCTGCCGTGGAGTCTCGTGACTATGAATATATCAGTGCCAGGAATACAAGTTGAGGATACCACTCTACTGTTAAACTGCACACCGGCGAAGGTGGTTTCTATGCTCAGAGACTTGTTGAAAACCCTTGAGGTGTTGCCAAAACATAAAGGATGAGACATAAAAAAAGCCACTTTTGAATAAACATGGAAAATTTGCGCAATTTCCATCAAAATGGCCACCATTCCAAGGCAATCTATGAATTAGTTCACACAGGTAATTGTGTTTGGTAAACATGTATTTGTGTTCTTGTTAAGATAGCAGAGATGTTTCTTAGGCTACATGTACTTGTATGGGTGTCTTAATTGCAAACACTTTTCTAAAAACAACAAGAAACATGTTGAAAATATAGATATCCTTTCTTAGTCACTGCTAAAGTTTCCAATTTGTAAACATATGTTTTTATTGCATGAATTTGTATATGTAATGTAAAACACAGACATGCACTTAGATGACTGCATGGTTTATAAAACATCCGTTGAAACTGTGTATATGTGCATTACTGGACCCTGGTTCATGGGGTATTTATTCTGATATGTGTTTTGATGTTTATTATGGAACCCAACCAATATAGCTATGCAAATAGTCACCTGCAAATAATGTTTACAAAATTATAGGAAATATGTTTAATACCACTGTCATACATCAATGTTGTTAAGGATATTCTTTTTTACGTGAAGATGTATTTTTGTACTGTTTCTGTCCAATGGTGTATATGAGATAGATCACAGTGAAACTCAGTCTTATTTGGATATGCCATATACTGAGTTGAGATTGAAAATAGGCCAGATTGAATTAGATAATGATGACAATAATAAAATATATATGCTTGATAAAAGATCAACTGCCAAGACAACAGTTATTTTATCATTAAATACGGTCAGAACCAGGTTATCCTTTCACAAAGCTCTCCTATCTACTAAGAGACCATATTGCTCTCTTAGCAGTGCATTGGTTATTGGCAAAGAGAGCGCTATGGTCTCTTAGTGGATAAGAGAACTTTGTGAAAGGATACACAGTTAACAACATTTTATTTGTTGAATAATATTCAAGAAAATTAATTGCCCAATAAATGTCTGCTGGCCCTTAATTGATTTTGTTGACTATGCATGTATTCCTTTCGCTATATATGTGCCAAATTGTTAGGCGATTCAAGTAACAACACTAGTAGTTCATTTCACAATTAAGTTTTAACCAATAACAGATTATAGGCATTATATGCACTGTCACTCAGTTGTCCATTAGCAGTTTCAGCAGAGTTATAATACAATTTGGGTTATTTACAGTGAAAGAGAATTGTCCACCCACCATTGAACACACTGCCAATTACAAAACTGTTCTCGGCCGTGTCTGAAGGAAGCGCTATTCTGGAACTAGAACTAGAACTTTAAGCTTGCGGCCAACTTTGAAGACTTACTTTGTGCAAGGATGCAAACAATATATTTTTACTTTGAACGCGAGCAGTGACTAGGACAAATGTTGTTGTTCAATTAAAAGTGCTGCTGTTGATGATAATAACTTTTACACGAAACACAGGGGCCAGGGGTATCGTTTCTCGAAGCTCTCATATCTATTATGAAACCCTGAGCACTATGT
Source organism: Lepetodrilus ovalis (assembly GCA_032361185.1). NCBI lineage: Eukaryota > Metazoa > Mollusca > Gastropoda > Lepetellida > Lepetodrilidae > Lepetodrilus > Lepetodrilus ovalis. The sequence goes on along the minus strand of JAUTBQ010147281.1, from coordinate 676 downwards.
CATAGCAATCTCTTATACATGACACTCGTGCCGTAGTCCATAGAGCGCTGTGGTTTCATAGTGGACATGAGAGCTTCGAGAAACGATACCCAGATTATCTTTTCAAGAGGTCAAATGTTGCTAATCAGGTTCAGTTAATATTCTAATACAACTATCTTTCCCGACTTAGTAGTACTTTTTTCCACATTTCTTTTTCTAATCTAGAAATATCTTTATTTCCTAATAAATTACTCGGACCTAGCCTCTGGTGATCACTACACATGTAATCATGATGTCACAATTCCTGTGAAGATTCCCCAAACCACAGGAAGTTGGAGAGTGATCCCAGTATAGCTGCCTTAGATGTATAGCATATATTTAGTATAAAGCAAGTTATTTCCAGCAGGACAATTTAGAGATTGCCATTTTTTTTTGCTTTGGTGATACAGTGTCATATTAAATTTTTAAATCATTTTCACATTTTTCCCTAGTAAGTAATATTGTGCAGAATTGTTTTTATTTACGATTTTTTTTTATTGTGGCCAATGATGAACTTGTCACTTTAAAGGCATACAATCACGGTTGATTGGCCTAGATAATGGACAAACAAATTTCTGTCTAAGACTCTTTACGTTTGATTTGTACACCCCAAAGTTGTTATTTACTGGTATACTAAGTCCCCAACACTTGATATTTA
>JAUTBQ010147270.1:0-14680 GCA_032361185.1 Lepetodrilus ovalis | reverse complement strand
CTGATGCATTACCTTTAATCCCCTACAGCCTGCAGGGTGAGTGGGATTGACCCCGGAGAGAATGCATCAGGGTGGGGGAGAATACCCAGGGTGGGGGACAATACCCAGGGTGGAGGGAGGGGATGGGGAAGAATATCCTGGGGGTGATGAAGAATGAGGAAGGGAGAATACCTCAGGGTGAGGGAGAATACTTGGTGTTGGGGGATTGTGGAGAATACCCAGGGAGGAGGAGAATACCCACTGGTGTGAATGTGAGTTAGTGAATTATTGTTTTGCATCACTGGGGAATCTTTCACCTATTTATAACAATGAATGTTTAATTATGATACATGTATACAGTAGATGGATTATTATTTTAATTTTATTATTATTATTATTATTATTAAATATTAATTATTATAAAAGATTTTTTATATTATTATTATTATTATTATTAATTATTATTATTGTTATTATTATGCCTGGTATACAATTATCACACCATAGCACTAATTGCCATGATGTCTTGAATGCCTGCTGCGTGGTGGTCTCCATGGTAACGGTATCTCCTCTGGTTACAGGTACAGTCACAGTCAGACGCTGGAGATCTTCATGCACATCTTCCAACTGTTGTCCACCTCTGAAGTCGGCGTCGACACTCTGGGTAAGAAACCATGTAGCTACAGAGATCTACATTAATTCTACATTAACTTGAGGCACCTGTCCCTCTGCCCTTATCGGACATGTAACTGTAGGTAAAAGGCTTGTTAATCTGAGCTAATTCTGGACAATCCTTGTCTCGAGCCCTGAACTAGGGGCGGGTCGTAGCGCAGTGGTAGAGCGTTTTGTCTTCAGAGCCAAAAGTGCCAAGTTCAAATTCTACCCCTGGGGGCCCGGCATCAATAAAAAAAGGTTAAGCAATCACGAGCATGTAGCTAGGCAAATGCTCTGTGGTATCGCCAATGATGCTGGGCAAGACGTAGCTATGCAACCATTTCTATGGCGTCATCACTGGGTAAAAATTATGTGGCATGGTGTCCAATACTTTGATTAGCAATGTAGTAGATAATGGTATTACCGGTAGGTAACTAGTTGGCTTGGCTAATTCGGTTTTAGTTAGTTTTACACTTTATTTCTCTCTAAAATCTGAAAGCAGAAATTATTAGACAAAGGGAAATAACTGTATGATTATCTCCCCTTGACAGAATGATTTCCTTTCCAGATACATGCATTTTTCTTCAAATTTACCATCTGAAATTAAATAGAAATATCACAGTAATGCTTCTCTATTATAGTTTTGCAAAATCTAGGCAATTATCAAGTTGTGATTTCCTGCATTCAGTGTCGTGTGCCGACGTGGTTCAGACACCGATACTCAAGTACTTGCTGAGCGTGTGCGAGTACGAGATTGTCGGCCTCGACGACCACGAGGGTTGCCTGGCGTCTGCGCTGTCCGTCCTCAATGTCCTCTACACGTCCTCTCCAGACGTCGCCGACCAGCTGTCCTCGGGTAATTAATTGATTTTGATCTATCTGATCAATGTAATGTATACAAATGTTAGTACAGGAACCCCAAACAAATATTTAGAATTTATATCCAGGTGAACCCCGTTTGTCCTGACTTCGGATATCCAGTTCCCTCGCTATCTGCATGGTTTTTACTGGGAACCATATATCAGTCTTCCTATGTAAGATGACTCAGACATCCAGAAATCCAGTTATTCGCACGATTTTACCAGGAATGCAACCGTCCGGATAAACGGGGGTCGACTGTATTCCTTAACACTCAGTTCTGCATTACATCTTGGTCTACAATAATATCTGGAATCTTCCCCAGGAAGTGCAATAATCCAAACAAAAATGTTTTCTGTGCCATGAATGACGTTAAAAATTATATGTTAGTTTAGAGGTCTTCACGAGTTGGCATTGTTCACTCTGGAACCATTAGCTGACATCATGGAAAACTTTCTCTTTTGGGGTCATCAAAGTTTCCTCCGCGACAGCTTAGCAATATTGTTACATATGTACGATAACTTCGAGAACCTGACCCCTGAACATAATGTGTAGCGTGTTAACTTTGTTATAGACAGCCAGACATGATATAAGTGAAAAAATCTTAAAAGCAACTCTAAAGCCAAATTTGTAGAAAATACAAACAAATGAATATGTTTTGTGGATGTAATAGAGGATTGAATTGTAAGCAATGAGTGTAAACATGGCTGTGTTAAGGGTGCACTACATTTATCTACTTTTCTCCATGCTACTTTTCTAAAAGTAGTGGCAGGAAATCGGTTTGTGCATGCATGACATTATTATTATGTCATGTACTATTTTATTCACTTCTAATCCAAGATTGAATCGCAATCAAATCTGCTGCCCTGTCATTGTAGTGTGTTTGTTGCAGGGTCTGATCAAGGAGGGGTTCCAGACAGCGTGGGGGGCGTACCACACGACGTGGGAGCAGTACGGACTCCAGTTTCAGACGCCCGAGGCGTACATGACCAACAACTGCTACCGCTCCCTAGGGTACATGCGTCCGCTCTGTATCTGGGCCATGCAGTGGGCGCTAGAACATTGCCAGCCTCAGCTGTTGGAGCACACCCACAAACAGGTCACGGTGGAGAAGCAGATTGCCGTAATAGCCGTGGATAAAGAGATTGCCATGATGACCATGGATAAACAGATTGCCGTGGCAACAGAGGAGGTGGCAGTGACGTTGACTGAAAGAGAAAATGGCATTGTCCAGACTTAGTAGAGGCTGTTTTCAGCACACAGACAGAGACGATAGTTTTGGACACGACTGATGTACGAGATTATCAATGACAAATAGTGCTACCTTATCCAGTCAGTGTTGCTTACACATTGTAAAGAATCCAATCAGATTTGATGTTGGATATAATTTTAGTATGCTTCCACAACATTAGAAATTATACTTGTAGAGCATTGGCTGCCATTCCACTGAATGGTCACAGTTCTACGAGTCGAAACCCCATACATTAACTTGAAACTACAACTCTTGTAGTGCTATAGTCGTTCTATAGAGCAGGAGCCTGGTCTTTGTTAGAATATTGTGCTGGATTATCCAACATTAAGCAGGTTTTTTTGCACTAGGTAGTGCCAATTTCTATTACATCATTTACTATTCTAAAGGCTAGTAATGGTAATGGCCAGCTTCTTTGAGTGTTGCATTATGGGATGTTAGAATTGGGTTTCATTTTGAAATCGATATCATACAGGTTTCTATGGTGACATCACATACATCCATGGTGACATCACACAGGTAGTGACACAGGTATACATAGTGACATCGCATTAGTAACCACAGCAACATCACACATGTCTGTATGGTGACATTACATGGGTCTCCATGGTGATATCACATAGGTATCGATGCATAGTGACATCACATATTAATCCATGGTGACATCACACAAGTATCGATTCATGGTGACATCACACATCTCCATGGTAACACAGGTATCCATGGTGACATTGCACATCTCCGTGGTAACACAAGTATCCATGGTGACATTACACAAGTATCCATGGAGATATCACAAGTTGACTTTGCACATTTCCATGGCAACAAAGGTATATATGGTAATATGTCAACACAGGTCTTCATGGTGACATCACACAAGTATCCATGGTGACATCTCACATTTCCATGGTCACACAGGTCTCCATGGTGACATTGTGTGCATCATGGTAACATCACACATCTCGCCTAGCTTTCTGTCTTCTGGCAGCTTTCAACCTGACAACCCTGGGACGTTGATTTATAGGCATTCCGGCCACAGCCTTACGATCAACTAATCTATGCATTTTACATATCAATATATACATTATACACATCTACTGTATTTTAGAATTGTTCTCCCGTCTAAGAAATGATGGATCAAAGTGACGTGAAATCCAGGAATGAGAAACGATTTACAATAAATTATTGGTGAGGAATAAATCGATGAATGTTGCTTTGTGCAGGATCATGCCACTATTTTGTATTATAAATGTTTTATCGTTGATTAATCAAAATATGCTGTTTACTGTGTCCCATACTATTTACAGTGTTTACACTATGCACATGACTGATGTATTCCTGTTGGATCTTGCAACAATGATTTGTTCTGTGTTGACCTTGTTGCTTCGAATTACCTCTGGTAAAACATTGTCGGGTCTTGTACAGTCTTGGTGTTGGGTCGGCACACTTGCTTGTGGGTAAATATTCCTATGCCACTTATTTATCAGATAATTACAGTGTCCCCTCAATATAAAGCTGAATTTAGGTTAATAAAAATGGGATCCACATCTGACCCAGCCTTATATCCGAATCCGCTCTGTATCGAACATCCTTATATCGAGGGGACACTGTAATCATGGTAATACCAATAGAGAAGTGATATTACACATTATATGTATTATGGACGGTATTATCTGTAAAGATAACCTTAACCTTTTACCCACTGCAGGCAATTGGAGATGCTGTAAAATGCAGTGATTTTAAGTAATCCATTACATAGCAGGTTCTACTTAATGGACATCAATTGATTAATTTGGTGTTCTGTATTTAATCTATAGATTCAGCATGCAAACAGTTCAATGGATGGCCACACATCCTTGCACGACATGGGCACTTAATTCCGGTCCTATATTAATTCTGTTCCTATATTAATTCTGTTCCTATATTAATTCTGTTCCTATATTAATTCTGTTCCTATATTAATTCCGTTCCTATATTATACCTAGAGTGAAACTTGCGCAGGTGACCAATAGCAGCTAAAATATTAGAACCATTTTAAGTGTCCAATCATAAAAATGGGGCATAACTCCAATGAACACAATATCAAAATAAGCACAAATGATAACATCTATTTCATTGGATAGATTTTTAACACCAAATTCATCAGAAAAACGATTTTTATTTTTTAATATTTTTTTGGGGTAATGGGGTTTATAGTCGCTTTCTAGAAATGATTTCATTGCTTGGCTGTTTTGACACAAGTTTCGCTCTAGCTGATGTGTTACCAGAAGTAAGATGGAGGAATGGAATTAAGTAACCCTCGAGTGCGAGGATGGGATGTACACAACTCGTACCTCTATATTAGAAATAATTTTCTATTGCACTGATGTGAAACTATCAGGCATAAATGTAGGTACAAAATAATATTTACTTTTAATTGCTAGGTCCTGATTACTGTTCTAACTATACAGACTAAATAGAATTGATGTTGACATGCAAACATTTAACACCATCCAATGGTTATACCGTAATTCACCTATTACTTCAAACAGAGAAATTAATTTAAAAAAATAGCTGTTCAAATTATTAGAGAAATACAAAAATTGAAAATGGTATGCGTTCGTATAATTATAGACACCAAAATTAAAGTTCAAAATATGGTACTTTATCGTAGCTCTGTTGAGCAACAACTTTTTCATATTGCACTGGTAATAAATACACACACATGCATACTGGTAAATGCAAATCAGGAAGTAATTTTTTTGGTCCTTATTTTTAGCTGTGCCAGTTGTTTTCTCCTGACACTGAGTCCATATTCAGCTTCCGGGGTATCAGCTACAAGAACCGTTACTCTGCCAGAAACCACCTCTCTCGGTGGCGTGACAGCCACCTTCAAAGAGTCTAAATACTTCTCCTTGAGCCTGCTCGACCTCCGTACAAGAGAGTTATCTGCCCCTGGAGAGTTATCCACCCCTTGACTGCCGTCGCACGACACGTTCAATATCCTCAATGGAGACTGAATTAGATTTGGTGTCCGGCAGATATCGCGTAATCTTTTTGAATTATCTCCCCTTGAGTTTCGAGTGTTTGAATTGTCTCCCCTTGATTTTCGAGCATTAGAACGCCTGTGCATGATGATCTCGTTTTCGGAAGAATGACCAGTTTCCGGAGAGGATTGTTGGGTCTCTGGAGTGCGCACGTCCCATACCGGACTTGTCCCAAGGTCATTTGGAACGTCACGAGATGGCGTCAACGTATGTAGAACATCGCGTGTGGTTCCGTTCGTTTTATCGCCGACAAACACCAGTGACTTCAGCTGGTTAACACTCCCGTGTCGGCTGTCTGCGAGGTTTTCCTTGTCGCCAGTTGGACGTCTTTGCCTCGTCTTAGCTCTCTTTCCTCTCGCTAGTCGGATTTTTCCAACGCTCGGATCACAATTTACAGGTGGTTGGAAATGTGGCGAAACCTGTGAAATATAGAATTAGGATAACTTAATTAAAAAAAAACACATAGACTTAATATCCAGAAGCCCTTTTCTCTCAATTCAAGTTTGAGTCACACTAAAAATTGATTTACTCATTTAATGACAGATTTTTAATGTAAATTCAGTTAACCCTATCCCTGCTGCATGCAACCAGAGATGCCATAAAGAGTAATGTCTATGGTTAATCCAGCAGAGAGAGGGTTAAAAGGGGGTCCTGGAGCCATTTGATAATTTGCAATAATAAAGGTATCTGTAGGACCTCCCTGAAAATGACAGATTTGACAACCGGTAATATTGGGCCTATGGAGAAAAACCGCAGCTAGTTAGCAAGATAGATTGTCAACAAAATTAATTAAGGGCAGAATTCTTGGTGCAACTTTCTACCACATTTCCAAATAGTAGACATTTGGAAAATCTTAGTTGTTAAAATAACAAAAAGCTAAATCTCAATTGTCCAAAAATGCTCCTGGCTCCAAGGTTTGTAATTATTACTCACCCGGACAGAACAGCTCCTATTGTATGTGCGAATGTGTAAAGAAGATAATGGTGCAAATAATCAGGTGGTACAAAATATGAAACTGAATTTTTTTAGTTTGATCTTCCATAAGGTATATTCCACATTTTACTTTTCAAGCCTCACCCATGTTGTGTTTGACTCGTCCACGCCGATGGTTTTAGCGGTGAGGGGGTGCGTGGCCCCGAACACGGGTGACACAAGCTGGGTAGGGCCATGGAGAGGACTCGTAACGAACTTCAACTTGGGCTTCTTTTCCAATATTGACTTCTTCGGTCCCCGCCGTGGCATTTCTAATGAGAAAAAGGAATATCGAATTGTATACTCCCCAGGGAGTTGGGATGACACAAGTGCAGACACTTGGATGGAAATAGCACTACACAAATACAATGTCCCCTCAATATAATGCTGAAGTGGGGGGTCCATGACATACCATTACAGTTATAGTACCCGCCTTATACAATATTACTGGGAAATAACGAAAATAAAAATGGGATCTACGTCTGACCCCGCGTTACATCCAAATCCGTGTTATATCGAGGGGACACAATAGTACCTTTTATTTTAAAATCAGGGTTTAGAGCTACCTGGTACTTTCAAGATTCTTTCATTTATATCATGGCTAGTCAGGGCAGGGGGAAACTGAATGTTGCAGCAAACCTGCAAGCAACGGCTGGTACATCCTTGCACCCTAGAGGTATGTATTACGTTCTCACTTCAATACTACCCCTGGCACACATCTAAGAGATTTCTGTGTAATTTCTGCAACACACAATTTTTAATTCTAAAATCTCAATAATAAATTTAGTAGATTTCTTTTTCATAGTACTCGTCATCCCCATGTTTGAAAAGTACAATTATTTCTGTGGCAAGTTTTTAACTTCACAGGAAATTAGATCAAGGCAAGTGCTAATAAATTTTACTTGTCCCATCTGGAATGTACTTGTCCCATAAAACGAACAACACAATGATAACTTTTTAGGAAACTGTTTAATTAACGTCAAAAAGGCAATGCTGTATTAAAACAAAAATAATCAGTACTAGACTAAACCAAAAATTGGCATTATGAAGCTAAAACAGACAATACTGAAACTGGCACTTGGCAGGATATGTCAAACCTTTGCACTGACTTCCATTGGACATCAAATCAGTACAAATGGATCACAATGTCAACTGATAACAGCTGGATAATGAGACGAGTACACAAGCAAGTGGAGATCTTCCGTGAAATCCAACAACCAATCACGATCAGCCTTACATTGGTCTCCACCCATAAACACGCACAGATCTAAATGAAGCGTTCCGTGATTGGTCCAGACATCGGACATGCACATTTGTTCACACCGTTTAGCGAAGCCAAATCGGATGGCAGACTGTGTGAAACGTCCCGAAAGCATGCACAAATCTTTAGCTGAATAATATGCACCACACAGTAACCAGTATACAGTGTCCCCTCGATATAAATTTGGTGTTCATGACATACCCCCGCCTTATAGTACCATCCTTATACGATAGTACAGCTAAATAGCCTTATAATACCAGCCTTATACGATAGTACAGCTAAATAGCAAAAGTAAAAATGGGATCCACATCTGACCCAGCCTTATATCCGAATCCGCTGTGTATCTAACAGTGTTATATCGAGGGGACACTATACTAGTAATTCTTATGCAAAATATAATATATGACAAAATATGATTAATTAGTTTTTCATACTATTCGTTTTACTTGTCCGTTCGGGCAAGTACTAAAGACGATCTACTTGCTCGATGGTCAAAACCACTTGCCCCAGACAAGCGGACAACCATTAGGACGTCTTTCTGAATGTGACGTCATTTCAAAATTACCTATAATATTATTATTTTATTATAATTATTTTCAAATTTTAAAAGTAATGTAGCAGTTCTACCATCTGCAAAATAAGTTTCGCATAGATTTCAAGATGGACTAGATGTTTCGGTAAATTCCGAGATTACAAAACTTACTGGGATGTGGATTTCATACTCAACTCAAATGTTTGTTTATAAATCTCCACATAAAATCAAGTTTGAACACAAAATCGTACTCAGAAAGTTTCCGAGTTAGTTAATGTACAATATTGCGTTAGATCTAGTTTCGAAAAACTATCTTTTCTTGGTAAAAATCACATTGCGCAAGTCCAAACGTGTTCAAGTGTTATGGTAGCCTCAAGTCATCACATGACCGGATCTTCCAAGGACTGTATGGTTTTGTTTACATTTTTCACCAGTCCTCGTACACACGCATTATGTATAGTGCGAGCTCGTACGTCCCTTCGCTCTATGAAGTATAGTAATGGTTAGTCCAGAAATCCAGATGTACATTACGCTATATGAATGTCTAGACACCATTTTTCGAAAATTCTGGCTGCGCCACTCATGAAAATATCTCCTTTCCTGCATCACTCGGTAGAGATACATGCTATTTCACTAGACACATAAAATATCCTCTAATACTCAAATATAGTTCTGCGTGCTCATTGAAATCTGTGATTGTATGCCTTTAACCCTATCCCTACTGCAGGCAAGCAGAGATGCCCTAAAGTGCAGTGGCTGTGCCTAATCCAGCAGGGAGAGGGTTAGGGGATGTATTACAATTCACTTTTGATTTCATAATTAATATGTGGTTTACTGTTGATGATATTCTGTAAATTAATCCTTTAAAGTTCCCCCATTTCAAGAGGTCATGATGTAATCTGGTTGAAGATGTCAACCAAATACAGCAATTAGATCATAAACAAATTATATAAGGTAACCTTGTAATATAGCATTCTATGTATTTTAAAATATATATAATTTATTATATATGTCTAGCATGAATATTCATCAACATTTTGGCAGAGTAATGCATGTTAGATGGAGGATATTTGCAGGAAATACTTACATCATGTAATTTATTGTATTTTTTAAGCTTATAATTTATTCAGGGGAATTTTTGTTTTAGTTTCACTTTATGACGTTATTGATTTATGTAAATACAAAGAAATATGAATAACTGTAAACAGTGGTGGATATTCTATAATTAATTGTATTTATTTTACATTTAATGTTACCATGCTGTTCTTGAGCATTTACATTTTAATATGTCTTACTTTGATACTGCTGAAATACTTTTAATCAATATTATATTTAGGCCATTAATTTGAAGTAACACCTGCATCTGTAGGAAATCAGATCTGGTAGTCATGGTTACCATGGCAGACATTTTGGCGCCATATGATATGTGTGATAGTCCCTATTGATAATCCATTTAATTAAGTTCTAGATTGTGGTTAGCAGATGCCAATTGTGGTTAGCAGATGCCACTTTTGGATACAGTACCTTACTAGATGTTTGCATTTAGATAACGGTAATACGGTAATTACTCTAATAATTTGAACTCCTAAATTAATAATTAAAAATATTTCTTTTCTAACCCTAAAAATACAAACATGACCATTTATTTTCAAATCTTAATTGAACTGTCATTTTCCCAATTTAAAATTTAAAAAAAACCCAACACTTTTTTATTTTCTATTTCAATTACAACCATATATATACTTTAATGCGGTTGTTCCTAATTATACAAACACAGATCATTTTCAATTTTCATCTTTTTCTAATAATTCAAACAGCTATAAATTTATTTATTTTTCCCTGTTAGAATTATTAGAGTAATTACGGTACCTACTATTTAAGAACCAATTAATATAAAACATACTAGAATACCATCAGCAGCGAACGAAAGTAACACTAGCCCTAGCCTGAGCCTTTTTCCCAATGCTAAAGAACAAGGTATCCTAAGGACATTCATGTTTTTTGTTAGTTGTATCACTATTTGGGCTGGTATATTTTAAGGTAATCCGATCGATCGCTGCATCAGATGGGTTTTTTATGCACTGATGACACCTACTGTTGGTCTAGTCTTAGTAGGTTATAGTTGAGACACTCATCCGTCTAATGAATGTAATATGTATTGCCCATACCTCACTGATATCTTGGAGGTTATCACGCTAAGGACTACCCTGTATTATGAACGATGTCACACATGCAATCGAAGCAAAATAGACCATTATTAACCCTCTCCATACTATAGGCAACTAGATATGCCCTACAGAGCTGTTGTGTCTGTGCTTACTCCAGCATAGTGAGGGTTAATACAACATCATATGTTTACAATACAAAGTGTGGTATGGTAATGAATTGTAAAGCGGAACCAGCCATGCTGAATAACATGAACGTTTGTGTATTAATCCACATTATTGTATCAATTGTTGAACTGAGCCAACCATGCTGAAGAAATTTGATAAGCTTGACAAATGTCATCAGCCCATGACTGTAATACAGTAGTCATTTGTAATGTTGAGAAATTATTTTCAAATAATTGACAAGCACAAGATACCAAGCATATACCATAGATCGATGAAAATATTTTTCGTCAAAAGTGAAGATACATAGTCTATGACTTGTGAAGTACTTTGTACTTATCCTAATTATTATCAAACGATCATCAAATTATGTGTGTGTATGCCTTTAACATGTTTAATAATACCAAGAATGACCTGGTAAAGTTCTATTGTGTATACTTAAATATTTTACATTCCCATATTGTCAGCATGGTGTTATAATCTTCCAATGTTGCCATTGTAAATAGTCTTTTTTGTATTTTACGTATTTTTATTTATTTTTTAAATCTACAACTATTTGAGGAACTGTTTGAATTGACCTTCCATGACCCATTCTAACATGACCTGTGACCTCCTGACCATAATAGCCTTCCCAGGTTGAGGTCGGAGTTCATAGCTGTGAATGGTATGTCAGGCATGTAGATCTACTTGGTATACATGCTGACTGCAAACAGATGGTCAGGCCGCATGCACACATTCACATTCTTGTGTTTGCCATCAAGTTTGGCCGTGCAGTAGTTGGCTCCAATACCAAAGTCTGTAAAATAAAAAGTTACATGTACAGTGTCCCCTCGATATCATGCTGAATTTGGGGTCCATGACATACACACACACAACTCCCCCACCCCGCCCCTGGCCTTATAGTACCCGCCTTATAGGATAGTACAGGTAAATAACAAAAATAAAAATGGGATCCACATTTGACCCCCGCCTTATATCGATGGGACACTGTATTAGCAATAATTATTAGGTTCTGGTATGTACTTTACACTGGTGAGATTAGTTTGAGATTCCTCTAGCCTTCCCTGCTGACCATGAGCTCCCTTTTATACGTGTAATGTCACATGGGTCAGGGGAAGTATGTTATGGTTAGCAGGGAAGGTAAGAGGTATCTCACTGATTATATTGATACTGAAATTTTTTTTTTTATTCTGAGGCTGATGGCTTATTAGTATTATTATTAATATCAAAAACATTACTTACTTCTTTCAACCAAAGAGCAGGCCCTGAGATTTCGAATCATCGCAAATGGGTGAAAGATACTAGCAGTGACATTAAACTCCATCATAATCTCTCCAAGATTTCGATACATTTTTAGTAAGATTTCATGCTTGCGCTTCGCACTCGTCACAATGCAAAATTTGTGTTGAACGTGAAAACTTGCTCTAAATGTTATTTCATAACCTCCGGGCCAGAGATGAATATGAAACAAGATATTTGTGCCGTCTTCATTAGTTTTGAATTGACAAGTTTGACGAGTCAGTTGCAGGAAACAGGTTAAACAGAATTCACTAAAAATAATACACATTCCAATATATAACCATTTATGTCGCCCAGCAAAAAATGGGTACCATGTAGGATGATACATGAGCATGCGAATGATAACCATCTAGCACCTTTAACAGCGGTTTGGGTTGTATACTCCCCAGGGAGTTGTGAAGGAAAAATGAGAGCACACTGACTAGGGTAATAATAATGTAGTGCTATCACCACATTTTTTAGAATGGATTTAGTGCAATATTATATAAATGTGTGCATTATTATTATTATTATTGTTGTTGAATATGGATGAAATATTCCAACTACAACAATAAGCACCAATTCATTTGTTTATTATTATTATTTGTTGAAGTTAATGTTATAAATATGGGTGTATGTGATTATTGTATTGAATTGTTCATTATTTCCTTGCCCTGGGATTGATGAGAATCAATTTCACACTGTGTGCACTTTGCATTCATACCATCACATTAAAACAATGGTACCATCACACTAGACATCTTTCTGTGTGTTTCAGACGAGGACTAAACCCCCCTCATCGCGTCAAGTCAATATCGATGGCGAGCTTCTCTGTGGACGAAATGGACTTTCTGAAATGTCACGGCAACGAGGTGAGAGATTGGCGTTCTTAATCTGCCCTCTAACTAGCTGGTAAATTGAGTTATCTACCTTGAGTCATTAGTCCACTAAGTATTTCTGTATCGTTGTCATCGGGTTTTTTGTAATGAATTTAGTTAGAAAATAATTATTTATCCACACATCAAAGTTTAAAATACATATGAATGAAAAAGGCAGGCAATCACTTATTTTGTCATCTCAGTTTAAACTATTTTTGTTGAGGTGTTGTGTGGGGAGGGAGGGGGTGTCATGCATCCGAACCCCACTAGTTTACTCAGTTGCATCGTAACATCAGGCAAGGCGCTTCACGACTTCCAGTCATACTCCTGTACTCGTTGAGTAATTCAACATGAGTACTCGAGTACCTAATTTCCTACAGTTTCAGCTCAACGGCATGACTAACCAATCACTGACCACTGCATGACGGACTGACCAATCAGTTTGAAATGCATAGCACCCTGTTCAGTGATGTCAAACTATTTTTTTAACCCTGCAGGCGTTGAGTTGGGAATTATGTTCGTGTGTTGAGTGTTATGTCTCGAGTGTTGTGTTCTCGATGCTTTATTTCAATTTACTGCACTCGACTCTACATTTGTCATGTATGGGTGAAATATTCCCACTGCGACGTAGGTGAAGTACTGAGTAATTCAATCAATCGTGTCAAAATCAACTACAACCATTGATGGCAATAAATTACTGTTTAATTTGGAGCCTGTCTCCAAAGTCTGACAATAATGTCCCTTAATCTTGACCTCTGCTAGAACTAGTTAAAGATATAGATAGTCCTTGTTTATGAAAACTGTACTGTTAATTGTACACAGTGGTGGCTATCAGTGTCTGCCTCTTGTGTTAGCAGATTGCGCTTACAGGCGAGATGTCACCTAAATTCCACGCTTATCTCCCTTGCTTTCAATAGATAGCAGAGATACCAAGTGGCGATATTCACTGTTGATACTAACACTGTTTTCATGTTGTTTTGTCCACTGTTGTATGTGTACTTGTAAGGCAAACTAGGGATAAGCTGGGTGTTATCTGGGAATTTTCAATATACATGTATTTGGGAGGTCAATATTGATAATGGTATGATCCTAATAACATGACATGCTCAGGGCTCTGAACTAAGGTATGCCCGACGTACAGGGGCAAGTTAAATTGTACTGCGGGCAACTTATTTTTTAACATATAGATGCTTTGGTCCCTTTACAACTTGCCCTGACTAGCCCTGTGGGCAAGTAACTCAAAATGTTAGGCTGGACCCCTGATCATGCTTATGAACTGTATTAACCAGTATTTGGTGCTAGGTTTACAAATACATTTTCATATGACACAAATTTGGTAGTATTAATATAACAATATAAACAATATAAACAATATAAGACCAAGAATATACAGAAGTAGTTCCTTTGTCATGCTGAGACAGCCTTAAAAACCTTGTGGTGTCAACTTAGGCAAGTGGGTTAATTCGAAAATATAAAGCGACTGTAAACCCCATTATCTTGCCTCCATGTCAAATTGTTTGATCTGATTGGTTCACATGATCTGGATAACATCCGATTTACCCCGTTTGAGCGGTGTATAAATAATAGCAGCGGGATCATAAAACTCTTATACCCCGCGACCATGGCAATGGAGGTCAAGTCCATGAAAGTCACGTGACATAAA